>CALYDF020002603.1:0-25604 GCA_944474145.2 Dicrocoelium dendriticum | reverse complement strand
GAATAATACTAGTTATCTTGGTGGTCGCAGCATTCTTTTTGCACTAAACTCCGCGGGGCAATTTATTCGAATTCAAGCGGTAACCATTCGTCTAGGAATGCGAGCTCGTGACGCAACTGGCAGTAGGAGCTAAGTTCACCCGATGCTTTGTTATTATGTGTCCAAATGTTAGGTAATTTCTCTGGATGGTGCCGTGTAGCGAACATCTTTAGTCGCATGCTTGATTTCTTCCTTAGTCAAAGCTGTGACTCTCTGGTTACGCAAGGAAGACAACAATTACCTGTCATTGACACCATCCTTATTTTCCTTTCCCTCGAGTAAGAATAGTGAGACCAACTGCTGCTTGGTTTCTACGCCTTGGACGAAATTCGATTTAGAAACCGTAGGTTAAATAACGTGCGTACCAGCAGTGTTATCGCAACGGCTTGATGCTGTTTGTTCCACGATTAAGTAAAGTAGTTAAACCTGCGTGGTCTGTACGAAGATTGAAAGGCCAACCAAACAAAGTACATTTCTCACGGGCCCAACAATAAGCGTGCGCTACCGTTTTCTTGATAAAGTAAGAAAGCTCTGCTGCAGGCACTTCTCTTGAGGATTAGACGATAATTTTCTTAGGTCGGTTGTGGATTTGGGATAGTAGGGCACCCAAATAATGTTTTAGACTTCAGTGGATGCAATCGTTGGACATGTTTCTTCGCCGAACGCCATGACTGACGTGGAAGCAATGCTGCGCTTTATCTCGCATAAAACAAACACACCTTTCACGTTATGATTTCCAACAATGACTCGGAAAATTTTCGTGATGTCCTGTAAGGAAAGTATGTTGCACCAGGTTTGCCGATAAGATGCTTTACCTCCGTAGGATATTGTGGACGGGCAATTTCGGTGATTGCTCGCGGGTTTTCAACACTAAGCTTGCTATGTTCAGTTATAAAATTGTGGACCACTAGCTCGACAAAACTAGCAATGAAATTGCAGTTTTATCCATTATAACACTCATACGTCATTTGTCCGCAGGCAGGATCACGATGGTTTCATCAGTCTTTAAGGAACTTATTGTTTTCTTCTCTTGCTGCGATAAACAAGTTTGCTGCTTGATATCGGTTAGAATCGGAAAGATTGTGTTTGCCTCCATTCGTTAAAGCCATTGGACTGCAAAACGTTTCCGAATCCGCAAGAAATTCTGTGGGTCTGGCATCTTTCAAGTTATAGTTTAAACCTTTGATAAGCACTTACCTTTCAACAGCACTGAGCATCCCGGCTGGACAGATTTCCTTTCCAGCTGTAATTATATCTTTCACATTTCCAGCCGGTTAATTAAACCAACTTTCTCTCAAAGCAGCCTGCTTCTTTGCTCCAACATTAGCAGTTCTACGATCCATTGCTCTGCTTAGTTGTTCTGTCAGACGTTACTGCACTGTTCACTTCTAACAACTTACAAGTAAAGGAAGAAAATATCACGGAACGTCTGAATGTTGGCGAAGAAAAAATTGGGAAGCTGCCGACTGATAGTATACGCGAGCTACTTGACATGCGACTCACGACCAACTTTAACTTCGATAGAGCACTTTATAAACAAGTGAAAGGAGCCCCAATGGAATCAGCTATATCTGGACTCATTACAGAGGTTGTCATGCAAACGTTAGAAGAGAATCTACTCCTAGTCATGAATCCGAAATTGTGGGTCAGATATGTTGACAACACGTTTGTCATACTCAAACGCAGCCAGTTGCCGACCGCACACAGCCTACTGAACGATGCAATGGACGGTATTCACTTCACTATGGAGCCAGAAGTGGAGACCAAACTATCTTCCTTGGATGTATAGGTTACTAGAAGAGCGGACGGAGACCTACAAACATCAGGTTACATGAAAGGCATGTACACAGATCAAATATTACAATTCATTAGCAACCATCCAAAATGGCACAAGATCAGCTGCATACGCACCTTGTTCCGCAGGATAGAATCGCTATGTAATACAGCAGAAGCAAGACGTGAAAAAGAAAACTATTTGTTTACATCCTTCACGCGCAACAGATATCCACATTTCATCCGAAAATACATAAGCTACAAGAGTTCCAATACCGCACTTGAAGCAGCAACAACGATGCGGATCGCTTCGCCATTCATCAAGAACCTATCGGAACTGACTTCTAGACTCCTCAATCCTGGCCATCTGTTATTGGCTCACATACCCATCAACACATTGCAAGGAACGCTGTCCAGACTGAAGGGGAAAACGAGAGCACACGATTGCCGGAACGTTATTTACAGGATACAGCGTAAAAATTGTGAAAAGAATTATGTGGACTAAACGGGAAGAAAATTGTCTACAACGCTACAAGAACACAAACGAATCTATTACCCATCCTCATTGGTCTCGACACACGTTGATGAAGAAGGGCACATTTTTGCTTGGGAGAAAACGGAGACACTAGCGCAGGGAGATACCACAAATGAAGATAATTCCCTGGAGCGTGGTTCTCTACAGACAGTCCAATAAACTAGCGTATTGACGTAGATCCGGTATACCAGCAGCTACCAAAATAAGATTTTACGTGGGTTATTTGGCACATGAGTCGAAAAGAAGCGGCGCCCGAATTGTTAATTAGCAGTGGTCACGGGACGTGATTCGAAGTGGCCAAGTTCAAATGTCAATCGCTCGTCGGCAAGAGTCGACGAATCACTCAGTTTTCTTAATACACACTGAAGAATTCAACTCGATTGGTGATGAAACGTTTAGAACGAAATTGTTCAGCTCGGCGAATAAAACAAAATCTGAACATATCTCCCGAGGTACTGTTGTTCGTTTCAGGTCATCAATTTGGTGATGTCCGTTACAAAGTAAAGACCGGTTCCCTTCAATATATTATTTACACATTCTAAGTAATAATCTCCGCGGATGTCTACTACGTACTATATTTTTAAAAACGGTGCCAGTTTTTCGCGTATCTACACCAGGTTGGATTATTTTACTGCTCGTTATTAATAAGAAGTTGCAAGTATGAAGAAAGTGTTCATATCTTCTCTTTTAGATCTCAAAATCTTTTTATACTTGTCGTTACTAATGGAACTTAACATGTCTAATTTCGAATGATTTAATAATTAGTTCGCAGCCTAAGATATGAATTATTGAGCAAACTTCAAAGTTTGAAGAATTTGCAACATATGTGTTTGGGGCAAGCTACAAATTGTAGGAGTTTAATGCGTCTGTTAAGCTAAGCTTTACTGTGCAGTTTCATATATATATGTACATATATATATGTATATTTATATACTATATATATATAGAGGGCGGCATCCGGTTTTGAATGGTTTTTGCTATTGGTAAAGGTTTCCAAAACAATTCTAATATTCGTAGATTCCAGCCCTGATATGTCCACCTGAGGAGAATGGTCACCCTCTTTTTGGTGCCGAGACCCGTATACAGAAGTTGAACTGGCCATGGAGCCTGCGTCATCGGTCCTACACAAAAGGACCGTAGCCGACCCCCGCAATGGTCAGCATAGATCCTCACCGTAAAGCAGCACTGACAAATATGCTTCTGACCACCAGGTTGTATACTAATGCATAAGATCTTTTCAGCAAGCTAACCAAACTTCATATTCCTCAGGTCTTCACGCCTTGGGACCTTGTTATGGTCACCGAAACATGGCTGAACATGGAGATCACGAATGCTGATATTGCACTACCCGGCATGACTCTCATTTGAAACGATCGACCCTGCAGAGGAGAGTGAGTGCTTCTGTATTACCGATCCGACCTGCATGTTGATATCACTGAGGACCGAGGAACGAAAGTCGTCCATTATTTTTGGTGTTGTATACACCTAAGTCTTGGTGATATGTGTTTACCAGGAATAGCTTACCGCGCCATAATGTCCATCTTGGAAATGGATACGTGCCTAGCTTCTGCGATGAAACGGGTCCTGGCAAGACCACACAGTCACGTCCCGCCGGCGGGGGACTTCAACCTCTAAGAAATCGAAGTCCTAGCATCGCACAGCAAACAATACAAGGCTGAGTTGCAAGAGGTGATTGCCGGTGTACCTTTGTACAACCATGTCACGACTCTCAAGTGTTTCCGAACGGGTGACACATATGTTTTTGTACGTCGTGCTCTCCAACGAGGAAGTAATACTCGACACCATGACCATAGATGCACCACTTAGAAGAAGCGATCGCGCGATGTTGCTCTCTCGTTAGATATTCTAACCGGAGAACATCAGAGAGAACAACATGGAAACTGTCGCTACATATTACGATATCCTGTCCAACCTCATTCAAGAGATCGACTGGTCCTTCCTGGCCGAGAAGCCGCCCAATGTCGCCTGAATCTTGTTCGTCACCCAATTCATTGAGCTAGTGGCAAATGCGTCAGAAAGCAAAGTCTTTCGCTTGAAGAAAGTATATTCGTTCCTGAGGAGCCGTAGTAGAATACGCATGGTTTAAAGGCATTCAGCCCGGCGCGCTTGCAATGGCTGTCCAGGTAACTTGCACCGGGTGTTCTTACATAACTCCAAGCAGCCATTGCGGCAAGTTGATCCGCGAAGACAATTCCAGCACCAGCTTTGGATGAGGACCCTAATCGTCCTCCTGTCTATGTCTGGGCGCCTTGGCAGTATCTCAACCCACATACAACTATGACTTTTTCTTCAAACATAAACTTCATCCTGCATCGGCCGTCGCGCAGATTATCAAGGGTCGCCTTATCTGCTGCATACAGCAGGGCGGACAAGCGAAACCATGCTACTGCTGGCGCCTTCCTTCTTTCTTTTCGACCTTGTTCTCTTACTCCCATGCCGACCCCAATTACTAAACTTTCTTCTATAATTCCCAGCTTAATTGACAGCAACAGAACTGCCACTGGAGTAGAACCATCTGCAGCCACCATCCCACCGCAACTATCGGACGTCTATCGGCAAAAGTCCCTTATAAGGCCAAGCTATCCCGTTTCCATGGCGACATTCAACGTGCGCACTCTAAGACAAACAGGTCAACAGGCTGCACCCGCACGCACCTTGGACAAACTGGGTATTGATGTGTGTCGTGTGTCCGAAACTAGGATCAATGACCCTAACGGGGTTACTGAACTAACTGCACCTGACTTATCCTGTCGTTATTGGTTGCAGGCATCCGGAGACGCCGATGCAGCCTTTACAGTTCAAGCTGGTATAGGTATCATTCTAAGCTCTAAGGCTGAGCGGTCGTTGGTTGGTTGGTTTCCGGTGAACAGCCGTTTATGTGCAGCCCGTTTGACGACATCAGCTAAGGTTAATCCATCAAATAGTAGACAACGCTGTTTGTTTGTGTTTTCCGCTTATGCTCCCACCGACTGCAGTTCAAATGCTGTCAAGGACACATTCTATCACGAACTGAACGCGCTACTACGCAGTGCTACTAATTCAGATATTATCGTAATTGCAGAGGATATGAACGTACAAGTAGGGCGTCCGAGCTCTTCAGAAGCTCAGCCGGGTGGTAATTGTGGGCTTAACTCCGAACGGACTGACAACGGTGAGCGTCAGCTGCAACTGTGTGCGGAGCACCAGTTGTTTCTTAGTAGCACTGCTTTTAGACACAGTGGGCGCCAAAGTGCCACTTGGCGTCCTCCAGTAGCTGGCCAGCGATGAACTCAAATGGACCATCTAGCCATTAGTTACAGGTGGCGTGGTTCCATCCTGGATTGCCGCTCATACTGGAGTACCTGTGTCGACTCTGATCATGTCTTGGTACGCTATCGTTTCTCCATGAACTTTATCGGGAAGCGCACCAAGTGTCCCCTAAGAATGCAACGGAAAAATTGTCTCAGTCCTCGGGCAGGCAAGCCTATCAAGAAACACTGTATACCGAACTTCCGCTGTTTTGTCCTAATGAAACGAGATTCTGTGGAATAGGATCTCGGCCGCCATGCACGACGCAGGAGCATCTGCTTGTGGCACTATCCATCGTCACCGCACCAATCACTGGATATCCGAGAGGTCGGTGAACCTGTTGGAATCTAGAAGACACCTACCGGCTGACTCTGAACACAATGTAACCAGACGGGCTATTAGGCGTGAACTGAAGCAGAGCATACGTGCTTACAAGAAAGCCTGGTGGACCAGTAGGGCTCAAGAAATGGAGGAGGCAGGAGCAGTAGGCAATTACCGCAAGCTCTTCTGGCTGATCCGCACCACTGGTCCCAGAAAACCAGGCGTCAGTGAGACAAGCAGAGACAGCGCGGGTGCGCTGATACACAATAAGGAGCGCCGTATGCCTCATTGTGCGGAACACTTTGAAGATCAGTTCAGCTGGCCCCCTGCTTCCGGACCTCTTCCTACTCAGGTGATGCAGGACGAGCCATGGACGGTTAGTTTAGAGCCTCCGTCGGAGGCCGAGGTCCGAAACGCGATCACAGCCCTTAATCGTTTTCGCACCGCCGGCCCGGATTCCCTCCCACGTGCACTATTTAAGGATGTAGGTGAGGTCATCTGCAAAACACTGACCTCCTTATTCGAACGTATCTGGAAGGAAGAGAGTGGCCCGACTAATTGGGGCGAATCGATTATAGTGGCAATATACAAGAAGGGCAGTTGCACAGACTGTTCTAACCACGGGGTATTAGCCTAACGCCAGTTGCGACAAAATTGCTGACCACGATTCTCGTTCGTCGCCTCACTGCGGAACGGGTATCCCGGATTAGGAATGAGCAGGCCGGTTTCCGTCCAGGTTGTGGCTGTATATACCATATATTCACTTTGCGGCAGGTGCTAGTGCAGCGCCACGCGTATGGCAGACCGACAATAGCTGTGTTTCTCTATTTTAAGAGTGCGTTCGATTCCGTCGATCGATCGATTCTGTTTGAAATACTTACGCGGAGAGGTGTTCCCATAAAATACGTGAACATCCTTCGTGCTCCATACTCGAACACTACAGGCCGCGTCAGGGTCTACGGTGTCCTATCGGAGAGCTTTTCGACCAAAAGTGGCGTTCGTCAAGGTTGTCCGATTTCCCCATTTTTGTTCAATTTCGTCGTGGATTCTATCATGGAGTGTGTCCTTGCAGAATCTCACGAGATGGGCTTTGAAGTGCTACCAGTTGAAAGACCAGTTGATCTCGATTCTGCGGACCACGTCGTCTTGCTTTTCGACGATGTTGGTGCGGCACAATCAACACTGAATAGCCTGTCCAGAGTGGTCCCATTATTTGGTATGCACTTTGCACTTTCAAAGTGCAAATTGTTGCTGCAGGACAACCAGGTACTTAGTGACCCATTGACGCTTGCTAACGAGGAACTCGAGGGGCTTGATCATTTCACTTATTCTGGCAGCTGCATCAGCAATGATGGACACATAGAAACTGATATCAGCTCACGCATTGCAAAAGCCAAAGCTATCTTCTTGAACCTGCGGCATCTTTGGCGACGGAAGAGAGTTTTCCTCCTTCTGAAAGGCCTAGTATTTAAGGCCACAGTGAGGCCTGTTCTGATTTATGGTAGTGAGACGGTCCCTTCGGTCTGAAGATCAGAGGCGCCTTCAAGTCTTTGATCATCGTTGTCTGCGAAGCATTGCTGGTTTCGGATGGCACCGGCGTGTCCGCAACAATGATGTGCGTAGGCGAGTACTAGGTGGTGATAATCATGCTACCTCGCTAGAACAACAGGTAGCACTGAATAAGTTGCGTTGGCTCGGGCACGTGCTACGTATGCCTGGTCACCTCTTACCTAGGAGGGCCTTGTTAGGTCTGTCATTTGTAAGGTGGCGCAAGGCTCGAGGTGGACAGAAGTTGACTTGGAAGCGGGAAATGAAGTCACTGGCGACCAAACTGGGTGCCTTTGGTCCTTCTCGCCTTCCGGGCTGGAGTACACGTGACTTGCCTTGTGCTTGGCTCGAGACTTTACAGGACATGGCTCGCAACCGACACCAGTGGCGCGTCTGCTGCCGTCTCCTAACCGGATTGTCTGTTTAAAGTGTGTTTGGTGCTGAGTTATCTGCGAGGTAATAGCTGATTATGGCGCGGGGCAGTGAAAGCCGCAATGAAGCTGTCTCGCCGATGCCCCTTTATCTTTGCACGATAGCCAACTGTTTGTGACGGTATGTTGTTGACTCAAGGTGTAGGCGCGCTGACCCTGAATGTTTGCTTAGGGCATTAAGGTTTTCAGGTGAGCCCCCTTCTCTCCCTCTTCTTATTCTTTATTTCATAGGCCCTCATGGTTGTATGGAAGCGAAGCATCAGTTCAAATGGCTGATGTACTGCCGTTGATGATGATGATAGTGATAGTTTGAAACAACGTTTCCCAAAAGTTCAGGAAGCACTACAAACTTTAAAAGCTTAAAATATCCTTCAACAAAATTTCCCAAGGCAATTCAATATATATGTATATACATATTATATATACATATATATATGCCATTAACACTGCATTCGAAAATGTTGTTGACAATGCATAGGAGAAAATAGACCATTTATCGCATTTTGCTATGCTTGTGAATGTGATTTTCTCCCATATTGATATACTGGGAGTGTTAACAGATACGGAAAGTATTGTGATATTTCTCGCATATTCACGGCAAAAGGGATAGTAAATTTTGCCATCATCACAGTTTTTGTCTTTCTTCTCTCGTCTTCTCCATAGCTGATTTTACCTGTAAAAATAAGGAGTTGCAAACTGATGTTAGAAAGGCTACTCTACTAGCATAATTTAATACATTTAAGCTCTTACGACCGGCTCAGTACAATTGTCGAAATGACGTTAAAGCCACTCATGTTCAAAGCGTGTTGCTGGCTTATTAAACCGCTGGTGCTGCATCGATGAGTAATCTGATGTTATTGAAATTAAGCCATCACTAGCTGCAATTAACCTTACACCCGCGCAGCAACCAAAGTCCATGTACGATAAATTTCCTGTGAGATAGTTCTTGCGCTTTAGCTACTTCTTACTTGTGTGTAAACAACGGAGAAAGTGCCAATAACAGGTTGCAAATAAATTCGCTGATTTGTATTGTAAAACAAGTCACGAGTGATGTGTTACCAAAGTGACGTTCCTTTGAATAAATAGTTTTTTCGTTTCCGTTTATTTATTACTGGAATTTGGCTATATTCTTCGATGAAACCGACAAAGGTCATTCAATGCGGAACAACCATAATTGGCTATTGATGAATTTATACTTATAGGATATGTGGAACGCATACCGCCGCACTGCTCCCAAGCGTACTCAAATGCTTCCATCCCAACACACTGTAAATGTGTTTTACTAACATAAGTCTACCATATAGACCAACAAGTATGCAGCCAAAAAATATCTGCGTGCATTCTAAATTCTCCAGCTGAAGCGACTTCTGTCCAAGTTTGTGGTGACACAATCTATGAAACAGAGCTCTCACTTGTTGATCTGTCCCTATGTGGCAACAGCGGTTCGGCAACAAAAGGCCACCAGCTTCGTTGCTTGTATTCCGTTGCATCAAAAATGACACAGTGCATCTAATAAACAAGGTAAACAGAGGTGCAGTGGCGTAGCAACTACTTTCCAGCTCGCGGTGACAGTGGTGGTGCATTTGTCTCACTCCTGGTAGTTGTAAATATATTAATCCTCAAAACCGGCTCGTAGTAGAGTGCCCATTAGTATTTGATGCAATGGATGATCGTTTGGGACATTGAGGTAAATGTGATGCAGGTTAGAACAGCGGAATAAGTGAAGACATCGCTGGAAAGAATGTTTGCACAAGTGGATCACATGGTGCAATGGTGTAGTTGGTCATACAGAGTTACATTAAATTATTTAACCCTCAACCTAGCGGGAAATTTTGCCCTTTATATTTGCTATCTAACAGTCAACGGTACTACAGATGCCGTCCCCTTTTACATACCGCCCGGGAAACACTGTCCGCCCCCATGATGCACCCCTGCAGAGGTGGCAACTATGCAAAATGCGGTTATAATACTTGATCCTCATGTGAATTGACATAGCTTTGTCTACTGCAAACATGACAACGAACTAAATCAAGTCGTTCACTAATGAAAGCGAACATATTAACTAAAACGGGGTATCCGTTTCATAATGATTTCTTCCAATGTCAATGGAAATCTGTCTGCTTAAATTCACAAGGGTTTTATATGTATCGCAAACCTACTGTAGGTTAAAATTACTCGGAGTTAATATCGTAGAAGTAGCAACAGATGGGTGCTAACTTATGGCCTCGGCAAATCAAAAGTTGAAACAAAAGGCTGTGTTTGGCTTACAAGCAGGGTATTCGCACTGGTTTGTCTCCAACTCACGAAATTTCCTCATTAAAATCCAAAATAAGTTTCAGTTACGAACCCAAATCTTACTCAAGACGGACACGTACGGGACCTGTTTGTTAGTCTGTGATGTATCAAAAGCACTGGATAATGAGTCTGAGCAAAACACATAAATCAATCGGTAACGCAAAATCCTCAATGTGTAAAAACGTTTCAGAGAATAGATCACCTTTGGAGGAATCCTAAGCCCCGTAGCAAAGATTAAAGCGCAAACTAGACAGGCATAATCAATCTAAATTAATGTGCTGGAGGTGACCGATTAGCTAAAGGCGGTAAATCAAATAACGAGTAATCTTTAAATAGACATTTTTAGCTGGATTGTTAGAATATGCGGTTGAATGTACACATCCAGTGCTATTCATGAGGGGAAGATTCATCGGCAGTCCACACTACTAGCAAGAAAATATCGAATGGTATTTGCAGATTTGGGAATTTCATGTTTGATAAACATTTTCACAGTAGACAAACAATCATCAAATCATCAGAATTACTCTGTGTAATCAAGTGCGGTTGGCTACCTATCGTTTCATCGATTTACGAACCCCAAGATAATTAGCGCGTTGAATAATAAACGTTAGAGTTCTCTATATAGTGTGAACATATTTAGCGTATATAGAATCCTGTCTATGGATAAGCCGACAGTATGACTTTGCAATATTAGGCTTGTCCAAAGTAGTAAGTCCCTATATTAGCCGACTTCCAAAGTATCTACTGATAAGTGCTTTTCCGTCGCGTTATTTTTAATGATATTAGGCGTGCTGGCCTTTGATTCAGTATACTACCATTTGTCTCTGTTACAGTTATCCGTCGTGAAAGTCAACTGTAAAATAACCAAGCGTTTCTATACAAAAATAAAACATCTAGGCATAAGCACGCTTCTCGCGGACCGCTTATACACCGCAGGAAAAGATGAGGCATTGCAGATCCCCGCCTGTATTACCATCCGTCACTGGCAGGAAATGCTAAAGGAAGATGAAGTAGAGGTTGTAGTTAATTCCTGGATGGATTTTGCTTATAACTTTGTGTATCGCATATAACCATTTCATAAGCCAACCCTCGACTATAGAAATGACAAAAAATCATCTGCTTAAATTCGGCCATATGCACTATATGAAATGGTTGAAAGGATCACAGATATAGGAAAGTTACCGGGTTGATCGGCGCTGTTGAAAGGAAGCTAAATAGCAGTTTTTAATCACAATACAAAGGCTTCTGTTAACCACCTGATCACGTGTTTGATGCAGTTGTATATCAGACATTAGCCTTACATAATCTTAAAATACAGTGGTTACGAATTCATCCCTTTAATTTACATAGGGAGAAACCGGATAGGATGAGATTATTCAAGCAGATGCCCAATTCTTCCGTCCTGTCAATATCATTGCTTTTCCAACAAATTTTAGAAAACGAACAAAACCTACACGATTTCTTGAGTAGGGCAAATCATTGAAAATTAGTATTTCGCATAGCACACTGGGAAGATGAACACTGGCAAATGTGTGCATTTCGTATTTTCCTGTGGGCACCGGCACCCAAAAGAAATTAATTAAACACATTTATTTCAAACACAATTAAATAATTGCTAGCTAACCAATCAAATGTAGTGAGGTGGACGGTGGCGATGATCCTAGGTCCTGGGTAACCCAAACCCTCTTAATCCCCGCAAGTGTCGCGTTGTTGTTGTTGTACAGAAGAAAGCCACAGGATGAGCAGCAGCAATTATAAAGAAAAACAACTATCACTGGGTGACGAAATCAACTTCCAACGCATTGATCCTATGGAGAGCATCTCGCAGGTTGAAGGTCGCATAAGTTGCCATATGGAAGTGCTTCTGTTACATCACTTCATTGACCAAAGCCGTCACAAGTCCCTAAAACCAAACGGCTCCTCAACACCACAGATGTAGGGATTGTCAAAAATGCACGAAGACGTGATGCCGCTCCGAGCATCTTTATCATTAGCCAGCAGAATAAATTGGCGCGTTCGTTAGTACGCATAATAACCACCTCAGAAAAAGTTCGTTGCACTGACTTCAGTAATCCTTTGGAATTACTGAAGATCTCGACAAAATTAAAGCAGCTGACGCGGTCATGGCCAGTTTGGACATAAAATAGTTGTTTGTTATTGCCCATTTGAACAAGACAGTCGGTTACATATAGTAGTTGATTTAAATCAAACATTTCCTTGTGCAAATATCAACAAACTTACGGAGACATTCTCTGCTGCTTTGCAAGTAAGACTTGGATTATGTTTCCAACAAACCTCGTACCGCTAAATCGTTAAGCCCTTCACTGATCGATTTTGTATGGCAATGCTAAAAGTCGCCTTAGTGTGATTTCTCAACATCCTTGCAAAACGATATGTCTATGAAAATGTCCTGTTCGGTTAGTCGATAATGCACAAAACTTAATAGTGCCCATGCCACATTTTAATTTGCTCATTAATTCGAGATGAACGACTGCGTGTCGGTAAGACTTCGATACCGGGCTCGTCAAGCGGTTCATTTACCGGAAGCCAACATAGTCTGGTAGATAGCTGCGTCAGTTTCAATCTAATGTGTCCCAAGCTTGCAATGTCAAAATCTTTGTTCACTCGTACCACGCCTATTCGCTCGAACGACTGCCTGAGGAGATACTGACGCTTACCAGAACTCTCATGGAATACGGTTACCCTAGAGTTTAAGACCTAGACGTACTATAGAATAACATAGGTAATTCTGACAGCCGAAATAAAATCTGTGGACAGCACTTAAGAAAAAGGTATACCTCAAGCTATCTTTCAAGAGTAACGCCAACACATCGAGGACAACCACGCTCTTAATCTCCGGTTTTCAAAAAACTACTACCCTGCGGATGAAGCAATGCGCAACAGAATCCCGAAAATTCCACTACCTTCAACGAAGGAAGAGAAATGCATGAGAGCCAAATCAAATTGCGTTTACTGAGCTATTTTCAGAGTCAGTTACATTGACAAAACCGGACGGGTTTGGTACCATAGTTGAAGAGCATCTGCCTAACTGCTTTCGGCGCTAAGTCAATCAAGTTGGGATCAAAAAAACCCTCACCTAACTTTCCGTGTTCACGTAAGCTGCCAGCGTCATCAGTATGCAAGCCTATATTGCTAATCCGTCATCAGATTGACCCCGGCTCAGTGTTGTGGATTTTATTGTGCTATCCTTATCCACACTCCTAGCGGTTCACCGTGGCCTTGGCGATAAGCCAACTAATACCTGCCTTGTGTGCATGCAAAATGTGACCAGTTGATTTTCTTCGGTTGCCCTGATCATAAGACCATTCTTTCATTG
The DNA here is from genome assembly GCA_944474145.2 of Dicrocoelium dendriticum. Lineage (NCBI taxonomy): Eukaryota > Metazoa > Platyhelminthes > Trematoda > Plagiorchiida > Dicrocoeliidae > Dicrocoelium > Dicrocoelium dendriticum. Next base: position 12,016 of record CALYDF020002603.1, on the reverse strand, counting down.
ATCGTTCACTTCTTTACGCTTGATTGATTTGGTAACCACCCATGTACTGTAATAAGTAGTTGTTTGTCATTGTACTAATGTACATAGGACAATTCGAATTGCACAAATCTACCGATGTTCTTCTTAACAGTGTGTTATTCAGTGTACTGAAGGGAATCCTTTTATTTATATTTTAGTTGTACCCATCTTCTAGGGCAGAATCTTAATAATAATAATAATAACACTAATAAGGTATATTTCTCCCACAAATGGACTGATCATATTTACATTGCTTCATGCTAAGACATGCGAAGCTAATAATGGTTTGGGTTTTGACAAGGTTACAATTGGGATGTTTTTAATAATATTTCAATTTGGGACCTTTGCCGCTTTATGCTACCAGTCCGCAGGCATTCTCATTTGGTTATTTCCGGTGAACCTTGGTGGTGTCATTGTGCAGGTGGTTTAGTGAGGAAATAAGTCTAAAACGGATGAAGCAGTTAGCGTCACCAATCAAAACCAATGAATAATCCACACTCTTACTTAATAGACTATAGTAATAAAGTTGGGACTATTTGTGAGTAGCAAGTTAGGGGTTGCGAAAATAAGAAAAAGACTATTAAGGTAACTCCAGATGATCAGCACACTCAAGTAGCTTTAGCAGAACAAATATCGACAGTATGCCACCGTAGGAAGTTAAGACATAACGTGGCGTCCGGATATCCTTAGGTCTAATTATGGAATTGTACTAATCAATTTGTGTTTTGGGCTGCCAGATGGTTGAGATGCTGAGTTAGCTCAGTTGCACTCCCTTCAGCCTCCACTTTTAGGTGGATATTTATTGCGTGCTTGACTATACACGAAAAAGTTGACGCTGAAAAGGGTGAATTAAACATAAGTAAACAACAAATAAACTATTATTCACTGAATAGACAGGACTTAATCAGTGCATCCTAGCCTTGTAGAATATGCCAAAGACAGGGTGATTAGGAAAGTGTGCAATAGTCAACTGACGTTCGGCGTAGTGATAGAGAGGGAAGGTATCACAACTAAGATCGAGGATATGGTCTAGGGAAGAAGTTAATGGGAAACATCGGTCAACCAGTGGGAAAGTAGAGATGAAATAACTAGGAACCAGGTGCATAACCGAATCGATGCAAAAGGAAGTAGGGTAAGCAAGAACAAGTGCAGAAATTTGTCATCCGTGAAACCCTCTCCCGGGGAACTGCTGCTATGCGGGGTAGTCCCTGGAGAGTATTCATCCTTACCTCCACGCCCCATCTGGTCACGTTTCGGTGTGTTTTAAAAGCACGCTGGCCACTACCGCTTTTATTCATCATTTAGGCAATCGTATTTGTTGGTGAGCCAGTTACTGAAGCCAGTCAGCTTTTTTGTCAATCATAGCTTTTTGTGTGCATGCTGACCGGGATCGCTGATTGACGTCATATGCCATTAAGTGTGAGTTCAGCAGTTCAGAGTGGACTGCCTTTTTAATTTCCACACACTTTTTATATTCAACAGTGAATCTTTTGACGTGGGTATAGATGTTGCTTAGAAGCTTCAAATCATTAACTCAGCAGACCGGTCCACTAGTGACCAACAGGATAACAGGAGAATAGTTGAATTAATTAACTTAGGAAGTAGAACTATCAAGGAAATAATAAACAAATAACATGTCACGCGACATTGTGGGAAGCGTATGACTGGGTGTGATAATATATTGTAGAAGTTTAGAATAACATAGCGTTATTAATGAGTTCGCTTCTCCTTTCAATACAAACTAGGTGCTGCGAATTATTCACATGTCATAGCTTAGGAGAATATTTAAAATATACGAAGGAAATAACCAAATACCATTTTTCTACTTACATGTTGGAATTCAAGGGTGGCATTTTCGAACACAAGTTAATGTACGCTGAAGGATGGTGAACATGCATCATAGTTCATATATTGTTTGGACCTGATGAAATTAACATATCTGTAGACACTTGAAGACCGAAAGTTTTCCTTTTGTTCTTTTTGGTGAACAAAGCTCACGTTCATTTTAAGTTTGGCTCGGGTGTCACTTGTCCGTACTTTCAATGGTAGCTTGTTCCATATGTAAGTTGGAGCGGATCTATAAGTTCGCAATGTTTACTGTTAGTGAGTAATCCCTATTTCTTGTGTAATAGTTTAATTAATCTAGCAAGACAAATTCTATTCCGCTCCTGTACACCCGGCAATGTATAATGTTATAAAAAGGAACTAGATAATTTCTCAAGCGGCGCAACCACAGAAGGTCTATTTTAACGCGGCGACAGCGGTTTTCATAGTTCGGATTGATGGACTGGTCAATAAGGAATTTCGTGAAAGAACGGTGAATCCTTTCTAAAGCTATTATATTCGTTCTCCCCAGGCAGCTATGGATAGTTGTGCAGTGCTCCAGCATAGGTCTCACGATAAGCTTAAACATTTCCAGGGAATAGTTTGGATCATAGATGCCGTACCGATGATTCTACTTATGCCTTAAGTACCCGCTTGGTGTCTGGGTAAATTATGCAGAAGCCTAATTTGGGCACACATGTCAGTCTTCTCACGCAAGTAAGCTTGTCAAAGGGGGCACGTTACCGACAGTTTTATAGCTCTTCGGGCTAGTGCTTATAATCTTGGTGACCACTTGAACTGTATGTCCTGTACACCAGACGTAGAGACTGCGGATTGTCTCTTGAGCACGAATAGTGTGGCCGCCATGGATGTATTCCAGAAGGTGTCCGCGGCTTCCAGGGATTTGTTCCATGTTAGTCCCCCTTGGAAGCTAGCGATGTTGAACGGATAAAGGCAGTCGTGATAAATGAAGGTGAGGCGGTGACATTTGTAACGCCTCAGGACTCCACCCAGTGTCATAATTATGTACCATCTACTGATGGTGTCCAATGTCCTTTGTTTGCCGATACATTGTTTGACGCTGGGGCGAAATATATTCAATCACACATTAGTGATTCTACTTATACGAACTCCAGTCCTCCATCTATGCGCCCTATTGCGAAACTGGAAACTGAGTTACATGGCTCTCCGTATCCAATAATTTAACCAGCATACGTTGTTGATTTAGATGGTCTTCATGGGCGTGACACGCCAGCGCGTAATCACCTTCATACAGGTGAAGTGACCGAAGGTTGTCCCTCGGCAAATGAAATTTTAAAGGCATTTATTGTTTCTAAGTACTCTCTATTGTCTGCGACTCGAAAATAAATGCCGAAGAGTTGAATGACTTGTCATCTGAGTAAAGTGAAGATGAGATTCATGCTGCATTAACTGACTCTGTTACCACCATGTCTGTGTGTGGTTCGGAGTACTTTACTGGCTTGGTAAGACGGTTCTGTAATAGTAGAGATACCGAGGTAAGCCTACTCTTCCATATTGTCAAGCGTTCTTCCGATAAAATGGTTTCGATTCTCTTACTTGAAAATGTATTGCAGTGGATCATGACGATAGATGACGTGTCCGATGCAATTGAAAGATCCTGGTATCAGTGGATTAGGAGAGGAACATCGTTTGGCGTACTAAAGATCCCCTTAAACGTAGCCTTATGGCATGAGAATTTAACTCCACCTACTAGTAGAGCGTATAAATTCGAGAGCTAGGTCACGGTCTTGGTAATTACTCGCTCCATCTTATGAACCATAACTTGAAGTTGTAGTTTCATGTTTACTACTGTGAGATTGTGAATATCGACTATTCGGCTAGTTTAAATTTGGCTTTTTCGGCCGTTCTATTGTTTGCCTATGGATGCGATGTAATTATGTCAGCGCGTGTTGCGGCACTAGTTACTCGACCGCATCACACTGGGTGAACCGGCACTCCTGTAACGGTCAAATATTTCTTTGCCGGCTTCACGGACGAGTCTCGGATAAGTTGCCGCGTTGAGTATTTGTGCTTAGTCCCAAGTATTGTGACACTTAGGGCATACTGTTGGGCTATTTTAGTTGATGTGATGAATGCAGTATTGCGCGAGGTACGTTCTTAGAATCTAGTTATTATGTGTTAGACTGCTCGGAATTCAGAGAATTTTGGTTTGTATCGTCATACAAACAATACGGTCAGAAACCTGATGGACTTTATCTACCTGCAGACTCTGCTAACAAATGATCCATCAATTGACCACTAGATCAGCAGCACGTTGACAGATAAGGAGCGTTTCACTATGCAGCTATTTGTCGATTATGTTGTTTTTGCCTTTGGCTCACAGACCCCACCTAGTCAACCGGGTCTTGTGTGGATTGTGGCCCATGGTTAGATCCCATGCTCATTCATTTGAAATAAAGGACCGGTACAAACTGAGACATGTAAATCTTTGCTACAGGCATTGCGTGTTCGATTATAACGTCCCCATCTTTGTATCACCGAGCCCTCTCATTGTATTTGTTTACAGCGGTAGTGCCAAGCAAGTCAGAAACGGCCAAGGAATCTGCTGGCTTCTAACTGCAACCATAAAACGGAATAACCCTTAACGACTAGTTTTGTTTGATGGTTATATTTTTAGATGTACTTATTTATTTGACGTCCTATTGGATACACCTTGCTGTCAGTTTACCATGATGGTTTCAAGTTTGTAGGAAAAATTGAGCTTGAGTATTAGGGCAGATGAACTCATGAGTTTACTTTTAAAACTGGTTAAGTGAGACTATTTCAACCTTGCAATTTAGGATTTGTTAAGAGAAACCGGCTAAGTCGATAGAGATCATTCCCGACTGCTGATTTTCCTCACTTGGGAGATGGGTTTTCAGACTGCCGCTTCAGGGAGTACCTCTGTGCGTTCAACATGCGGAATTGTGAGTGTGCAGTCTTACAATTGTACGTCCTGTACTTCTCCTATGGCGGGTGAATCAGGCTAGGTGAACCAAAATACTTCGAAACCAAGAAGCAATTTCGATCGAAAATTGCTCAGGAGAGTCGAAGACTCCTGACTGTCATATACACTGATACCTTCATTCCGTTCAATAATACTCTGGCTGCGACGCAACCTACCATCCACCCAACTTGTCCTTGTCCCAAAATCCTTGTTGTTCCGGATCACTGCACATTAGGTTACCGATACTGGATTAGCGACGTTTAGTTTGCACTTTGTAGGACTAGTTAATACTAGTCCGAGCCGGTGCGCGAAATTAAGCGCGGATATCAGAAGGCAATTGGAGTCGGACACAGCGGACTGTATTCGATGGGCTACAAGAAGATGCGGACAGATGAAGCAAGACAAGAGCGAACACGTGAGCGCGGGAACTTACAAGACGGTCGAGCGTCGAGCCGGTTGTAAGGAAGATTAAAACAAGAAGAAATAATGTACAATCGGTCAACAATTAAATTGTACATGAAAGATAACAGTTATCATTTTTTGCGCTACAACTTTGAAAATGTGGCTAACCTACATTCAATAATGTTTCATCTAATTTTCTTACTTCGGAAAAAACTACTATCGTTTCTCATAGTAAAGCCCGATGTGTTATCAGTGCACTTAGAATGTTTCAATCTATCCACTGAGCTCACCACCGTTCACCGCTTGTTACCTGATATTACTGCAGTTGTTGTGAATTTAGGTCACACATTGAAACATTTCGGTTTGTGCACCTTGGCACACAATGCCAACACTGTGTGCAATGTGCGGATACTTACACCCAAGGCTCATGGTAGCCTCCCTTCTTTTTTATCGGTCCTGTGTAAGATCGAGTTAAGCCACAATGCACTGAGACGAGTCCATTCTTACGTGCGTCCTGAAGCCATACTTGTTAGCTATTTTTGAGTCGCGTTTGTTGATGGCTCTGTGCCGGAAACTCAACTTACTGAGGTATAGTATATTTGTTATTTTTATTTGATTGCCAATAGCTCGGTATTCAAGTTCCGGTGGAGATGCGTTAACTCGACTTCCAAGAGAATTGTTGCTTACAACACACGTGTCGTGAATGGATTGCGACACTCAATATCTATGCACCCTGCGGTTCTCATTTAACTGATCGATGGTCAATGCGATCACTAGCACCCTAGCAGATGAGGCGTTGTGGTTTTGCAGTGTTTTCGGTCGGGCAATACCTAAAGTAGCTGAATATTTCAGCTACTTTACATAGCCAGATATAGTGTACCCGTCGGAAATAAAATTTTATTCTCTTCATCCAGCAACAGAACTACCCTAATCGTCTCACATTATTTTTATTCAATCCTTAATTTAACGCTGTGTTATCCAGTCTAGATTGCACAGGATTTCCTTAGCAATATAAGGCACATCAAGTCAACTGAAGATGAGCTGTAGGTATCTACATGGGAGTATCGTCAAAATTTTACAATACAAAACGCGAATAGGTTAAAGTAGCATCGAAAATGCAATATCTTACAAATGGTCAGACAAAAGTGAAATTGTTCACTTTTATCACTCGGGTTTATGATCCCTGAATTCCAGAGCGGTGATCACACACTTTTAAACAGAATATTCTGGATTTTCGTCCGCCCAACAGGGGAAAATTTATTAAAACCATTCGTAACTGATTTAATTTGACGTAAATTTTTGTATCCAAAATCAAAAATTCAGGAATAGTGCGTAGTATCTCACCTTTATATTAAAAAGCTTTATGAAGTACTACGGACTCATTAAACTTCGATGTTGATTGAATAAGTAATCTGTTAGAATACCCTTTCAAAATGGGTATATATACTACTGGTAACCTAAGTTCATATTCTACGAAAGAGGCAAAGGCTGGAGGACAATATAAAGCAAAATAGTGTGCTCACTGACCTCACCATATCGATTTTTCTTGTGAATACTATAATGGATCAAGGAAAACCCTATTCGTTTGGTAGTAGAAATGTTCTCTCTGTTCGCTACTTTTTTTACAAACGTCACTTTTTCTAGCGACGTTGTGGGAGTTATCCAATGTGAGGATGTTTGCATTGGTCAGCGCGATTCTCACCTTGTTCATCCCGCAAGGGCCGCTAATCTGTTACACGCATACCGTTAATGTGAAAAATTTCCAACATTCCATTTGTTGCGACAGTTAAACTGTCGATTCTCTGAACCTGTTCCGATGGCTTGGCGGCGTGTTGCGCATGGCAACCCACGGACTCCTGCGACGTGCGTTGTTTGTGCTTCGGGATGTGGCTGGAATAAGAGGAGAGGTAGACAAGCTTGTTTAAGAGGAATGAAGGCACTTAGTTCGAAGTTGGCCTCGGTTGGAGTCTCTCGGCCCCATGGTTGAGGTCAAAAAGCTGATGAACACGTTCGGCTGGATACACATGTTGACATGGCTAGGAGCGGACCTCAGTGCTATTTGTGCTGTGTTTCGTTGTTCCAACCCCACCCGCTTAGTTTCCTCCTTCAACCATCATCTCATTTACTATAATATAATATATATATATACACATATATATACATATATATAATATATAATAAAATAATATAATATAAATCTTTTTTTGCTACACAATAGCCGGCTGTTAGCTCTCCGGAACGATGTCCATCTATTACTGGTGACTCAGCCGGTGTGCCTTTGTTGCATTTCTTTTCTTTTCATGTGTATTGCGGCACAATAACGGATATGTTTTCCCCCTCTAGATAACATGCATGCTAAGATGATAATGTTCCGAACATATGGGCTTCAGTTGCTATCAAGTGACTGACATCAGATTTTCTATTTTATTTTCGTTAAAATTTCACAGGGAATTTAAAGAGTACTCCATCAAAATATGTCCAGCCCAAGTGACCCACAATGCAGTCTGAGTGTTGCGCTTTCATACATCGCTAAAAGCCAGCATGGTTACAGAATTATCAACCCCCATTTAGGTGTGAAATCACAAGCCTCGGAATTGTTTTGGTAACCAATCACTGAACCAAATACCCACAATCTGATCTCTTCTCTTCTTGAATGCGTTACTTGAAATCCCCTACAGAAGTGTTGGTGGACAAAGCATTCAAGAAAAATGAGATAAGAAAAGTCGGCGCCAGTGAATACGTTTTCCGTTATTCATCTGGAAGCTTCTACGCGTAGGTGTAAATAACTACGCGTGCACAGTTACTGAATTTGTTATTCATCCGTCAGGCCAATGTGACGCTGACAGTCGCTGTGCTTTAGATTACAACAGCCAATTACTTATGACCTCACGGGTCAGAGGTCAACAGCCGTTTAGGTCAAAATATTTCCAACTCTACAGTGAGCCTTTACTAAACACACAGCTGGATGCACTTGTTTCATCCGCTTCTACTCTTCATCTGGAGACGTAGTTAGGCAGTCTGATGGGTCCTGTTGGATGATGTTAAACAAGACAACTGATTTGTTTGCATGCCACACGTAGGCGTGCTTACACTGACGACCTCGCTGATTATTGTTTCCAGTTCCGAATTTCCCTGTCCTATGGACGTGCTGTTGTGCTACATACAGGGGTATATTGCTTATACCGTTGGTTCAGCATCACCGTGGAAGTACAACCAACTGGATTCGCGTCTATACCCATTAAAGTACGTCCGTAGCCGAATATCAAAAGCTGCTGGGGCATTTATCATCCAGATATACGAACTATGACCGTGCTTTCAGAAGAGGTTCACTTTACGGTGGGGACAATTTTGACCCAAACGGCTGGTGACCTCGGACCAACAAGGTTACACGCATTTAGTTGTCGCAACCTAACTCACAGCGACTGGCAGCGTCACACACCCGCCGGATGAATAACGAATTCAGTGTGTCCGCGCGTATTGATTTCCATATACATCTAAAAGCCTCAAGATGGATTATAGAAAACACCTTCGCTTGTGCTAACCTAATCTTACTGGCGGATGTTTTACCGGTTATGTATTTTGTTGACTTGTGTAAACTTAAGTAGAGAGTTGTCAGAATCAACCCCCACAAAAGTTACCCCTATATGACACACGAAACGCGGTGGCTCCAGGATAGGGAAATTGGTTAGTTTTTAGGGTAAAGCTAAGTTTCGGGTCCAGACGACTGCGCTACTTTCTGGTCAAGTTCATTTCAGTCGAACTGTAGACTAACCTGCGCAACTTACTACTGTAGATTGTAGACAAGTGTGAGTAAGCGCCAACGCCGTCTAACATCATCTTCAAAGTAGTCGATTGTGTCTACCCACTAGGTCAACGCTGGTTAGGCGGTTAGAATGATACTTGTTCACACAAAGGAACACACTTATCCATGCTGCCCGTATGTCACAGGCAACTGCGTGCATACGTGCACACAAACACTCGATCATTCACTCACATTACTGGTCGAGGTTGGCCACGTACACCCAGGTGCAGATAACATAAACTATTTTCACATAATTATTCTGCCGCATTTGTTATCGGCCTGCCAGCGCGTACACTAGTGACTTAACAGCTAATAACTGCGATGCGTAGCCGCGGGTGTGATAAGACATACTGGATATTATTAGGAATCTCAAGCTTGGCACAAGTGGTAATCGAAGGCTGGTAAATAAATAAGAGAGTTACTTCGCCTCAGCGATATGAATAACACGGTAAGTAAAAGGATACTGTATGGGCACTTCGCAGTTTCTCCTGTAATCACTGACATTAATCAATGTAGGTGTTATAATTTTCTTTGCGACTAGGAAAGCTTGCAGTGAAGAGCGAATGTTTGATGTGCACCGCCTGCGCCGAGGCAGCCTGAAGGATATCGTATATTACCGGATATAAGCCCATCCATGGATAACCGAGAGTATGATAGTAATATCAACTTTGCCCAAACTCACAAGTCCCTATATTAGCCGACCCCCAGGACATCTACCGGTAAGATTTTCTGTCATGTTTTTCGCCATGTTATTGAATGTGTTGGTGTCTAATTCTGTATCCCCTTAGGTTTCTATTACTGTTATCCGTGGTGAACGTCAAATGTGCGATAAACCGAGCAATTTAGCCTCAAAAATAACATATGTATTTATAAGCACGCTGCCCGCAGTGCTTCGTATGTACTATACGAAAAAATGATGTACTTCAAGTCTCCGTTTGGAATACCAACTGTCACTAGTGGATGATGACAGGGGAAGATAGGGGCGGCACTGTGTAGTGAATACCTGGATGCATTTTGCAAATGAAGTTTCTCGAATTGTGTATAACCCTTTTATAAGCTAATACTTACAACAGAAATGAACGATTGTCAAAACATATTTGACTTCTTTTCGGTAATTTGCGCTAATTGCTTTTGACCACCCACGGCGCGTTTCATCCAGCTTATTGCGAAATGGATGAAGCGTGGAATCGAGTGACGCCTCAAAACATTGAAAGCTGAATTGATCCCATCTGTTGAATCGAGGCCAGTGACGCAGCTGACGCAATATGTAGTCGTGGTTTGAGAAGGAGAGGGGTTTTAGAAAATTTCACGCTTATGTTCCCGTTGTCGAGAAGTTATAATTCTATAGTCGTTGCTTATTTTATTAGCTTCGCAGTCCCACTTAATTTGAGATAACAACGAGGGTTTTATTGACACAGGGTAAGCCTTTATCGTCTTAACCCGTAGGCCAAATGGGGATGAAGATGTGTGGATGAACGTGATAATCACATTGTTGCAATATATAGTTGCATCCCGAGAACCATACCCGTGGCATTTAGAATAACTAGCAAACTGGCGGCATCCGCATTTGTGTGGTTAGGAGGCCTGTACGAGGATAAATTGCATGCTGAACCAATGCCATAATATAATCTAAGCTTGTTTCCTATAAGTTTAACCCAAGTAACTGCTTTTTGATTGTCCACGAAACTGTGTACCAATTGTCAGTTTAATTATGCGCTGTGATTTAGCAATTTAAAGTCAGTCGTCAAAATAAGCATTATGAAAACTAATGGGTTCATTTTCAACATGTAAACCATCACTGCGGACAACTGGATAATAATATCAATATACATGCTTGGGAAGTAACTTTGGAAAAAAGCAGAACTGTTACTCCGACAAGCGCTGGCGTAGCATGTTAGTGAGTTTGGCTGTCAAAAAGCACACGTGAGAGATAAGGCGAAACAGCATTACGATAAGATGATGTGCAGAAAAATAGAATGCTGATTTTCAAACGAGTAGGAGAGAAATACATTGTTATGGGAAAATCCTTGTGAATTGGATGAAATCGATCAGTTAGTGTCTTGAAAGAAAAGGCATTGCAGGCGTCAATAATTCTAGAAATGATCAAACCAACTAAGAAATCTCTAGACAAGCCACGGTAGCTAAGAAGGTGCTTTATAGATCGCGCCAATAAGATGTAGTCTTTCTGAAGCCGTCCGGGGAAAATGACAAGAGAGCAGGATAGCCTATGCGGAATAATACAATATGTCACAAACCTGAATATTTAAGTACGGGGTACGGAAACCGCCTTAAGTCTGAGGGCATAAAAAGAAAGGTTTCTGACTTTTTGAAATGTATTACAGACTCGCGAGGACCAAGAAATATTCCGGGACAAAAAGACACCGAGACACTTGACGATGAAAGTGCTGCGTATGGGATTTTCGTTCATAGTAAGTGTGGAGGAGAAAGCTACGATGAACTGCAACTTATCGCCACGCAGAAAAGAAAATATTACATTCTTGCATTTAGAAGCATTAAGCTAAAGAAATATGGATGAAGACCATTCCAGCAGATCTTCTAATCCAAGTTGAAGTGATGAGGAATCATGGTTAATGGGGGACATACATTCCAGCACAATCTCATCAGCATACTTACACCATATAAAAGTGGTTTGTACAGGGAGATGTTCAACATACAAGGAAACTAGAAGAGGTGATGGGATCGGTCCCTGTAGAACACCACAGTCAACACGGAGGACAGATAATTTCTAACCTCTCAACTTGCTGAAGTGAGTACGATCTGTAAAATCGTCACGTAACAAAGTAAACACACCAAAGTGAATTCCATTTTCAGATAGCAGGTTTAGCAACCTTGACCTATCCAAGCTTCCAAAGTCATTCCAATAATTCTGAAAGAGGAGTCTTAGGGATTTACATTGTTGCTCTACTGCAGAGGCTATAGAAGGAACAATATATGCCACTGCATCCAATGTGGAGCGCTGGGGTCTATACGCAAACTGGTAA
>CALYDF020002602.1:0-10011 GCA_944474145.2 Dicrocoelium dendriticum | reverse complement strand
GCTTGTGAGTTTTTTGGTAGCCCATATAGCCTTGGAAAGGTTGGAAAAAAAAAAAAAGATGAAAATAAAAAATAATCCAATAACCGTTCTTCCTACCGGCCGAAACCCGAAGTACCGCCGAAAAGTCAGTTAGTAGTAAGTCCGCGAAGCAGTGTAAAGTTTCCGAAGTAGAGTAAAAGAAAGTTGCAACGTTAAGTAAGTTTATGAACCGAACCGGAACGATGTCGGAAGTAGCTCAGTCCCGGCCCGAAAGTACGAAGTGCGAAAGTGTTGCTTTCCCGCGCACCAGTAGTAGTAAACCCGAGTTAAAAGTATGCTCATAAGGGCCGGCCGAAGGTTGCTCAAGCTCTCCAGACCCGAAGAATATTAAGGTCAGGACAAAAACAGTAGCCGCCGACGAGCGAATTAGAAAGTTTTAAGATTTGAAGCGAAGTAACATTTCTTATTCATTTTACAGTGTTTATTAAGAGAAAATAAGGTGTTGTACTATATCACTTAATGAGAGCTTTGTCTATGCTTCCAGAAATAAATTGCAACTTTGGACATCTAAGCTTTAGATTGTCCCGTTATCAATGATCAAATTCGTCTGACAAGCAAGGATGCCGCGACAGTAGGAGCGCCAATTTATTGCACTTTTTTGGTCAGATGAATAGTAGGGAGAGTATTTTGTCTGCCAATTATTATTCTGCCATTTCGTTTGTCTTTACAGAACAGTATATTTTCTTCATACCTAAAAGTGTCTTTGGTGCATAATGTATTTTCATATTTTGCCTCGAAAGGCTGGGTTCAGAAACTAACAGCCAGAAACATTTAGACGTAAATAACGTCAATACACGCTTTTAGGTTTCAGAAATGTCACAAATATATTAGGAAAAAAGTACAACTGCACATCGAAAACATCATAAGGTTACGATCTAGTCAGACGTCAAATATCTCACTTATATCCGGAGTCTCCAGCAGTTCGATTGGCTTAAATTTTGATGCCAACCTTTTATTAATATATATTAGTGTCCTACTTAATATCGGTTTTTCCTTACAAGGAAATAGGAATAAGCATAACCTGCAAGAAGCTACTGCAGAAATCGAGCAACCCTGAAACCTACAATTTAGAAGCCACTACAGGTTATATATCTTTATGTTTCGGGTAAAGTCACCGGGTTTGTGAAGGAATATAGCTGTTTGTCATGATATCGAAACATCCGAAGTCTCTTCATTCGATGCGTGGCAAAACACTGAGAATAAAGTTTGCGTTAGAAAATCCAAGTTGTTAATTTGGTGGAGGTTTTGAATCAAAAGCCCGAAATGGTTGCATTCATCCATATTCAAAGGAATTTCAGTTAACAAAATGACCCTTGCGTCACCGATTATTGCACGCGCTAATGAGTGCATTGTAGTTCGGCAGGTTAATCGTCGATCTAAACTCTGCCAATCTACATATTTTTTGCACAAGACGGGAGCATTTGCACCATATATTCAACTGAGAAGAACGAGCTTGAAGCAAAGGTATTGAACAATGCCACCAAGAGCATCAGTAATTTTGTAATGCTAATTGTTCGGCGCAAAGTAACAAATACAGTCATGGGATCCATTGTATCTGACGAAACCGTGTAAGCCACACAAACCTTCGTTAAATATGCTGATATTGGCAGATTTACGTTTGCTATCATAATAATGTACTTTTGGATTCCACACTATATCATGTACAGCAAGCGCCAATCGCAAATTATCGTGAGCAGTGAATGTAAAATGTTATTTTTGATTTAAATATCTATGGCTCGTTCTAAAATCATTACGCGATATCATTTTCATAATCATAAATCTGGTTAATAGCATTTTACCATTAACATCTAAAAATCAGTGACTTACTGCTCCAGTATCTAACGCACTTGAGTTGGAGAATAAGGAGCAATGGGATTAACAGCGTGAAGCAATGATATATGTTGCAATAAAATTCTTATTTTTCAATGGCATAGTGGTTCACTTAACTACTGTTGCACGATGCGGTGTGTAAGTGCAAACTCCCCACTCGTGATGCATGCACACGAAGATGTCCTAGTTATTGTGGTGTGCACTTGTTCAAACCAATAGAAACATGGAAACCTATTATTGTAGCAATGTTTTAAGCGCTGTTTTCCGTCAACACTGCACTCCATGCTCCAGTTTCACTGGGCCGCCAAAAACGGTTGGAGAAAAAGCAGAAAATATACTCTAGAACGATGCACATAAACCGTTGTGTTTGGAGTTCATACTTTCGCTACATAGTTGTAGCTACACTTAGGGCAACGGTTAGATTTTGATTTTGGTTCGTATGAGGCGATCGTTCCCCGAATTTATTGGGACTCGCCATTTGAAATTAAACAAAAACTTAAATGACTACCATGTAGACATCAGCCATTGTAACAAGCGTTACCTTTGTAGCTTAGTGCCAAAGTATCAGCTGTTAGCAGTCGCGCAGCACGTTCTGGTTTCCACACGAAGCCGCCATTGTCTCGGCAACCGCGAAAACATTCGTATTGGGTGATGATGCGAGTACGCCGCATTGTGGAAGTATCTTTTTCAACAAAGGATTTGACCCAGATTAAATTAAATGTGAATTGCAGTCCAGGTTGAGAATTTTTAAGATGATATATTCGTCTGACTTGTGCAGCAGATGCCATAAGCGTTTTCCGAGTGCTGAATGTTCAAGAGTAGATCCCTAGCTTGCTATTCTTCATATCCTTGGTTGGAGCATACATTCCCTGTCTCTGCTGCAGCGAAGAAAGCAGATTTAAAACAAATCGCGAGCTGCAATTTGCAGCCTTATTATTTAGCATCCATTTCCATGTTTATCACAATACTTACTAGGCTGGTACGCAGGAATCAGCTTACTAAACCGTTACTCCGAGTGCTCCATTAATGCTTATCTTCGAAAGGTAGAACATTTTAACTCACTAAAAAAGGTCAGTACCCAAATCAAGAAATCTTGGTCATTTGCATTGTAATACCTTTAAGCTTCCCAGATTGCACCTTTTTAGTTAATGGCAAATATACTATTACTGTTAAGAATACCAAAATAATGAAATAATGAATCAGCTCGTGGACGTACTAGCAGCAATAATGAGGTAAATGCGCGTTAAACTATGCAGTTAACAATGCGGATACCAAAACAAATGTGTCACATCTGACATCAAGTTTCGCAAATGAGCAAAAAGCTGGTCGAGGTAAAATTTAGGAAAGGACCAAGACAATATACATTTGACGAGTGGTTTATCAATCAACTTCCCTGGTAAAATGCTGAGGGCAAATTCAAGCAGAGAATCTAAACTTACTTTTTAGTGTCTTCATACTATCCAGGTAAGACAGAAAGACAAATATCATGTGCAAGAGAACTTAAAAGATTCGATGTAAAAACTAAAGTTGTGCAGGACATGGTTTTATCTAATTTCCTTTCATCACAATAAAATGTCTTGATGAATAAAAGAAACCCTGATTTGTTGATTAATTTATGGTTTTTATACAATATTGTTTGCACTATCCGTAACCTAGATTAGTTAGTTTAAGTTACTAACTTTTAGTGGTGTTTCTCTGAACCAAATGCTTTATTGTGGGTTTTGTGGACAAGGAACAATGTTTATCTTTACTGCTCTTAATTTTCCTCTGAATGTGGCAAATCAAAACGAATTTGTATCTAAGAATTACCATTTTCGGTTAGTATTATAAAGGACGTGAAGTTTGCATATTCAAAATGTGACAAATGCATTTTCATAACTGTTTATATAATAAAGCTATCGAGATTAATTATTCGCTGTGCGTTAATAGTCTTCCTGTGTTTGTTCTTCGTTCGCATTTCCTCACCGTCTTCTCATCGCATGTTCACTCACTGGAACCAGCTGGACGATTACTATGTAGTGAGTCCCAGTGTGTTGTAATACTGGTGCGGATCATATTTTGCGTCTAGGTCGCATTTTTTCACCTTGGCTTTAGGAATATATGCGAGAAATTTTATAACACTTGCGCCATCCAAGAAAATATTTAGTCCTAAACGAAGGCAAAACCTGAGCCCTGCGCGATGAGTCATCAGTCAAAGATGTTAACGCCAGCTTAATAAGATGGAGGTTTAACGTCTTTTCCTTCAAGCTCGATTTGTTTAAACTTCAGAGCAATTCTGAGCCACTGTTCTACAGTATACGTGACGACAGCCGGTCAGCACAGCGCGTAGAGTGTGTCAAAAGGCTAGGCTCAGTAAACTTGGGACTGCAAAGGGCTCCCCATTAAGCCGATCCAGTAAAGAACAAAACAATGGTAGGTTAAGTTGCATAGATCGAACCAAAAGAAACGATTTAACTATTTGTAAAATAGCATATGCATTTTAATTTCGTGCCCAAACAGGCAAAACAGTATCCCATGTTCTTTGCTCTAACTATTGCAAATATTAGGGGGCTATTTGCATTTGCATCGAGATGAATCCGTACAATAATAAAGCAGGTTTTCTCAGATCCTGCGTCGCATGTATAGTTGTTAATGTGGCGAAGGCAAAACTAACTTTACTCCGAAATACGACAAAAAAGGAAGCAAATGCATAAATAAGCAACCTCAAGCTAGTATCAATAGAAGAAAGAATAGGAGTTGTTGGCCGCAATCGTTCCTATTAGGTCAACTTCATTTCAGAAGAAGAATGGACAGAATTTAAGAAAAGCCTTATCTTTACCTTCGAATTGGAATCAGCATATCAATGCCCCTTTTGGCGCAATTACTTCGGCAACAGCCAATTTACAAAATTAGTATGAAGGCCTCGTCCATCCTTTAAACTTTTCTAAAATGTCACAGGAATTATACAGACTCTTTACTTACTCGTTTTATGACTAAATTGTGTCGCGTGACCTCAGTGTAAATCGTGATCTTTATTAAAGCCAACATTGTTTATTTCGATCAGTATGACTGTAGCTGAAGTTGGTGAACATTGCTTGCTGTCTGCCCGAAAACTGCACTCCGGTACCCGATGCTACCTAATTCGATCTCAACAGATATATTTGGTAGGCATCTATAGTAAGCACCCATCATTAAGACGCTAATTGGGAGCTATGATACATTAGCCACCAGTAACGACGAGTAACGCTCGTAGCAAATGTCATTATAATGTACTCCTTGCTAACAAAATAGAAGGTAGGGGATATTTTCTACCATGAGCTCAGGGAACTGTATGCAGTCACTTAATCCCAACGGTTTACAAAATAAGAAGAAGTGATCATAACATAATTTATGTGCATTATCAAGGCGGTCGATCAGGACGCACGCTCAGGAAGTGTCATTAAATAGCCAGTAGCTAACCCTCAGTTAACTCCTCAATATCCCTTAGCAGAGGTAATATTTAGTAACTAAAAAACAACTTGACGGTGTGAGTCAGTGGAAATATATCTGTGTCAATATATGTTGGAACCCTGGTAAGTGCAGCTCATGTACTTGTATATCGATCTTATTCCTTTCGGTTTATATTGTGAAAATTGTGTTTTGATGTAGCTATGGGTTGTGACTTACAATCCACACATGGTCCCTCTGTAAGCACAGGCCTCCTGTGGAGGATTCATTGTGACCGCATTGACCGTTAAATTTAGCCCTAGACACGGCCAACAATTCGCGTCGCAGCAGCCTACCTTCTGAACCCAAGCACAAAGTGGCTTCCTCCAGGTAAGCATATACCATGAGAAGTTAGCGGAAAGCAGGCCCGAACAACGGATAGAACTGCTTCCCTAAGCCAGCGTCAGAAGCTAGTGGTCACATGTTACAAACTGTGAACACAGTTACGCGAAGAATAACCAAAATAATGAATGGAGCTGTAATAGATTCATCTCTCGTTACGTCACGAATATATACAATTGATCGCAGACTTAAAGCCAGTCAATGCTGCATCACAAAATTACGCATGTGCGCCGAATTACTACTGAAACCAGAATGCCTTGATAGCATTCACACAAATGCACAAGGTCTGAGTAACAGTCTTGGTGAACTGTGAATCCGTCAAACAGTATACGCCTTGTACATCATCTATGCAAAGAAAATATTATCTGGATAAATTACCGACGCCAGTGTAGCCATAAACGTTGCCTTAAATTAGAAAAGATGGACTTAGCAAATGAGCTGATGCTTTTCTCTAATGCCACCGTGATATGCAAGGTGAACCGGTGGGCGATCCAGAAACGCTGGCTACAGACTCCCTCTGGTAACGTCTGTGGCTGAGAAGCAGGGAAATTTACTTAGTGGTAGTTATTTAGCATCTCACAATATCCGCCGCAGAGATTGACTCCCGTCTGCCTGTAGTCACGGGAATTCTCCTACCACTGGTGTATTCATCAGCATCAACAACGGTATTTCAATTATCTGAATAGATGCGTTGCTGCCGTACGAGTTCAACGACCGCGTAAGAAAAAATAGTATAGAAAGTGGACCTAGTGTTAAACCTTATATCAATAGGCAATCATTTATTGTGAAGGCAATAAAATGCAGTCAAATACAACTATCTGTAGCACTACCATAAGGATGCATCAGTGACAAATTCCTTGTGGCTTCCCTGACTTCGTCATTATCAGTAATTTCCCCGACGATAACTCATTGCCAAACTCAAATTACGCGGTCACTTTTATGCGTCACAGGTGCCGACTGTACCAAATTGATGCCAAACACAACGCGAGACAGACCAACAGCACTCATTTGGGTATTCAGGGAAATCATTGCCTGGAAGAAGGTTAAATTTACCCACCTGTAGCCTTGTGCCGCCCTGCATCTGGCAAAAAGCTAAGCCGTTTTCGGTAGGCCGTGACCGGGCACACGCAATAGGTGCAAAGCCCGTTCAACTTATTCACTGATATCTAGTAATATAAGCAAACCATCCTGAATATCACTGCCCAATATTAATCTACGCATATAATCGCTGCGGACGCGCTGGTGCTATCGGACACCAGCAATGTGTCGCAGGTAGCCTCATAACTTTAGACAAAAGGTGCCGTCCCTCTGCCATATATTCGCACGACTCACATTGTGGCTTTAAAAGGCGGCCATTCAGACGTATGGAAACCACATCTGATGCGACAGATATCACATATTCAAGAAGGCATTTCTAAATTTGACTATAAACTTAGAGCCTTAAGTGGATTGCGACTGTTTTATGACGTAGCACCCAAATTCAACGAAGTGATCAGCTTCTTCGAGTTCCGATCTGTCAGTTTCATAGCATAAATAGCGATCGTGCAAAATGTCTTTGCAATTTGAAGGCGCTAATCGTAAGGGAAATTACGGGACCAGAGCAGAGTAGTCATTCAATTTTGACGATGCCAACAGAACATGGTTAGAAAGCAAGAAAATATCGTCCACATAATCAAGGACAAATCGCCTTCACCGGGCAGTATCTCTATGCCTGATTCATGAGATTTCGCTAGGGTAAACTCCATGATTGGCTTTCCGCATTTGAGCTACCAACAAATGTTCAGATCAGTAATTTTTGCATTATCGCCGTTAGTCAATTACCCCTGTAGTTAGAAAAGCTAAGGCGGCTGAGCTTCATGTATCTTGGTACAATAGTCTATTCACTCCAATGAGCTGGTCTGGTCTCTTCCATCCAAATCTAATAAAACAGGAAGCTTATTACTTCGCACGTAAGCACACCACTATTTTTAAATAGTGCGGATACATATAAATCAGGCTCAGTGACTCAAGACTATTAAGGAGCGTGATCATTGAAGCCATTAACTTAGTCTGTTACGGTCCAGCCTGCAGAACCTCAGCTGAAATGTTCCAGAAACTAGAGATAAAACAAACTGTGCTCGAAAGTGCTCTGCCAACGAACCATCCTGCGCTTTTTACTGGGAATCAGGACACCCGCGCTGACTTTGATTGTCTTACTGATACATGTTACTCTGGGACCACTTGTGCAGTTCTGCTGGTGAGCTTGAACATATTGTCTATTGCTCATGCTTACATCCTTTCTTGAGCTGCACTGGTCAACCATGCTTCCTTGTCAGCACACAGGCACCGCTTTAATTCGAGTCTAAAATGCTGCCCGATACTACTTTACGGAGCCAGCAGGGAGTTGTCCGCAAGGTTCTAACTGTTTCACTAAACTAGCGGATATCTAGTAACTAGTGTGCTGAAGATTGGCAGCTTCGCATGATAGTTCTCGTGTAACATGTATGGCTTTCGAGATTCTATTCCACTGCAACTCAGCGCACTTGCGATGAATTTTCTGTAGACGTGCCTTAGTAAGGACATATATGACTTCTTATTGTACAGCCGAAGGAGACGCTTGTTACTCCTGAAAGTAAAGATCATGGAAAAGCACCATTCTGCCAAAGCCTGAGCAGCATATGCGTGTATATTCCAGAATGAGATGGAGCCACGCCATTCGTAAATTAAGGCTGAGTGATCCATTTAGTTAAATCACTGACCAACTCCAGGTGGACGCCAAGAGACACACTTGCACCTGCTGCGCCTATATCCGTGCTGCTAAGAATTCTCCCGTACCCTGAGTACAGTTGTAGTAGCTGCGCGTCGTGGTTCGTCCTGTAGTAGTTAATCAGTACTTACGCCTACGTCGGCCTTAGACAACTCCAAACGTCCTACTTGCGCATACGTGCCACCCTTGAACAATAATAGGCGTCTATGAAATGTTTACACTGTGAAGCAGCGCGTTCTGTTCGTAGAACAATATGTCATTTTGGCATCACAACTGTGGTCGGTGGGTGAATAAGCGACAACCAGAGAAAAACAACGTCTAGTACTAATTCGCGAGTCAAAGCTAGTTGATCTCGTCGAACGTGCTGTACAAGAACAGGCTGCCCATTGGAATCCAACGAGCCAGCGATGACGGTCTTAGAGTTAAGAACAAGACATGCCCTAACTCTACCGGGGATTGTGGTCTTAGCTTCCCAGCATGCATGTAACAAGTAGTGACAGGACGATCCTAACGCAATTAGTTCCCACACATCAGTTACTGATCCTACTTTGGACAAGCTTTACACATCCGTGCCAGGACTTCCTGTTGACACATTTGTCGAACGTTGATTCCCGCCAAGAAAACAAGACAGAAGTGCCTTATAACAGATTGGTGGCGGTTGGAATCTGATGAGTAGGGAGGAAGATAGCTGAAAATGGTATATCTCCAGCTGCTTCACAGCTGTTGTCACATAATATGGGATTATGGAAAGCAGTTTGTTATGATGGACGTGCGGAAATTGAGAGAACCAGCGAGAAAGCAAAATAGAGACACCTTGCTGTATGCAGCAAATAAGGAAACCACTGATATTCTGCAGGATGTTGTTGAAATTCGGACAAATGGTCATATTTGTACGTGGTATCTAGGTCTCCGAGAACTAGGCAGGAAAACCATTATACTTCAAGTGCCTTAGCAAACCAGCTGCGTGGCAACGATAACGATTTATTAAATTTAACACCGGCTTTTCCTAAAGCCAGCCTATAAGACCTGAAGACTGAATTCGCTTGAACTCTAGCCATTGGACTATCTAGTAGCAATAGCTCTCAAGGGGCCTAGACATATCGCCCGGTGAAGCTCAGTGGGTTGAAGAGATACGCACACCGTCGTACTGCATTCGACCAGCTAGTCGCGATGGAGTCAAGTTACTTCACTTTCCAGGATCAGGAAAATCCGACACCCCCAACTGAGCAATTCAAAGCAGAACTGCAGGAGTATATTGCAGGGATCCAGCGCACGGTCCTTATTGTTTCCAACTTATCGAAAACAAACCAACAGTGTTTTGTTTAGTTCTGGGGAAGGAAGAGTTAAAGATAGATAAGGTACATACAGGGGTTCTATGGACTTATATATTGTGGCACCATATTTTAAATTTACGGTCGTTAAGAGCAGAATCCAAAGGAACACATTAACTTCTTTCGTATGGCCAACCGTTGCTGTACATTAACAGAACAACTTGGAGAAGCAAAGTGGTAGACTTGAAATGTTTGTTTCGTTGAGGATAAATGGATGTAGTATATTGGCAACCCGTAATTTGGCCACATTCACATGAA
>CALYDF020002601.1:0-20636 GCA_944474145.2 Dicrocoelium dendriticum | reverse complement strand
TTCAGTTTGGAGTACATTTCCGAATTTGAGATTTTCGGTGGTATGTTTCGGTTAGTGTACGAGTTTTTTGTTCCACAATTACAATCGGCTCTAAAGAGAATCAGGGCCGCGTATTTCCAAGTGATGCAAAACTCCACATAGGAGTTCTGCGTAAATGTATTAATGAATAGCGCCACCACACCTTCTAGTTTAATCATTCCGAAATAGCAGCAGGCCGGGTAAATAGATCACTTTAACTGGTATCTCAAGATTAAACTAAGTCTCTGCTATCGTGATTAGGTCCTGCGGTTCTCAGACATGATGTTTGCTTAGTTGGACCAAATTTCTAAGATGATCTTTGGCAGTAGCGTACAATCATGATGACGCTTAGGTCGTTTAGATTGTCGTGATGGATGGGAAGTTGTGTTTGTTATTGACCCAAAAGTTTGGTGACCTGCATTTAATCGTACTTGTTTATTTTTGGGTTTATATCATCCATTCCAACTGCATGATTCCGCAGAGCGTCCGGATCAGGATTTTCACTCCTGCTTTGCTTTGTTCTGTTGTGTGCCATGGGTGTTAATGTGCGGATCTCTCCACAGGATAGTGGACACTGACAAGTGTGCGTCGGTTGCAAGTTTCATCTACTTAATCACTCGTGGTCGGGCACCTGCTCTCATTAGCCGGATATAGGTCGACAACCAGTTGCGAAAATTAGACGTTATTAAACAGGACTTGCATGGTACTTCGAAGTGCAACACCACTATCCTTAATCTTGGCATGCAGTCCTTGTAGTTAGAAGATGAAGGAGTAATTATCAACTAGTTAGAAAATCCTTGTCCAGATAGTGCTTCGCGGATGTAACACCACTGCATTCTTTCGCAGGATTACGCCTCCTGACCTGAAGAAACAAAAAACTCAGAAACAGCATAAAGGAATACAGTTTTCCTGCTATCATTATTAGCAGAGTCAGATAGGTTACCCGCTTCTTTTGAGGGAAATTTCCAAAGAAGATTGGGTAATTTGCGCACTCCCCTTGGGTAGGTACGAGGTCGAACTGCTAGCAGCTGGACACCCTCCCTCGCACCCGCTGAGTTCAGCATTACTCGAAGAATTCTGGATTCGCCTGAATGCCCTAAGGTTTGGTGACGCACTACGCGTCTCAGCATTTTAGACTCCTCCCCATTAACAACTGCATGGCAGACGGAAGTCAACTAGTTGTGGACGTCCACCAACTAGCCTATTATTGTGTCAGCTGGGCATTCAGGAACATTAGAGCACACGAGAGTTGACACACCGTACTTCTCTCTAGCGAATGTCATTTTCGGAGCTGTTGCTGGTAATTTGGGTGTTAAGAAGGCGAAATTGCAGTTGGCTATGAAATCTGCTATACCTATCTTGTGCTCGGTATAGTAGATTGAATTATGTGTGTTGCTCCTGGTCTTTTTTTTTAAAGCGACCATTGCACATGCCCCCAGCTTTTACTCTGCACCTGATTGCCTCCGGTACCGAGTTGTTGGTGACATGAATGAGTTTCCAGTTGAAACATTTATGAATGGGCTAATATTAGTAAATTCAAATGTACCTTGCAAGGCTGAGCAGTTAGGATATGTCAGAGTGGGTGGCGTAGATACGCAGGGCGACAGGCAAATTTGGCTTAACTCTATGGCCTATGAACTAAGATCAGTAGGGGTTATTAGAGAATGCGATCGATTTTCTTCGACCGACGACAAAGCAATGCGACCCGCAATCTGCTTGATTAACCCGGTTAATTAGTCGCATTTTATTATAAGAACAGATACACAATTTACACTTGGAATAGCTCCGCATACCCGGCAAAACAGAAACACCGTGCACACTTTGAACCTCTTTTATCCCATCTGCTTTACGACAACATGTTTAACGTGGAAGGCAATGCCGTAGTTTGAGCAGGTCAGACCAGTCCTGACCACCTGGATGCATTTCGATCCAGCGCAGGTGCCTACGTGCACTTTGGCCCCTTCACCGATTAACGATGATTAATGTAGGATTAGGCAAGTTAAATGCCTTGTATTGTGTTGATGCCAGCGGTTGTCACCGATGAACCAATGCAGTTGAAATCCACAAATGGGTAGCAGATTTCCTAGAAATATTTCTGGAGGTTTTAGGCTTGATATCGCTGAATAACATGGAGGATACTTTATCGAATGCATTTTTGCAACACCGAAAGTTGTTATGAAACATCAGGGTTTTTCGTGTAAAAATTATCATGTGAAGTGCTAAAACAACTTCAGTTGCAGTAATAACGAACCGCAGAACAATTTCAATAAAAACGTGACCACTGATTATGAGAAGTTATCCAGATTCGAATGCCTGTATGCTGACTACAGTATGTTAATATAACCCTTGTTGATGACAGCGAAAATTAGAAATATAAAATTATTTCAACGTATGCGCTACCACTCTGTATACTTTTCCTTTGGGATGTTATTAATGAGCGTGTATTCATTTCTGAGATAAGTTATTTGTTAACCTTTACCTTATGATAGATTGATCGAGAAAACCCGAAAGGTTTTCCAAAGTTAGCTGTTCCAAAACCCACACTCCTCACACCGAATTAGCATACGCGTTAAACTACATAGCAGAAGATAAATTATATTTCTACTTATTGTACTGAAATTCAGTAAATGCTTCTGCTTAAAACAAAGTGCTGATTTCATCCTAAGAGCACAGATGTTTGCCTACATAATATATTTTTATGTGCACATACCATTGTAGGATACCGGCGTAGAAATGAGAAGAAAACGGTATGTTGCCTTTCCTTTACATGTAGTTCTCAAAACTCAGTAATATGTAATAAAACTTACACTAAGCAGCCCGCTAATAAGTCTGTATCAGCGCATGGCTTAATGATTTTGGCGGACTGCATCGTTTACTCTTTTTGTATGTCATGCTAATGGGAAGAAAATGGGAATTCAATAATTTCGGACTAGAAATACTCATATTGAATATTCTTATAATCGTTTTTGAATATTACGCTTAAATTATTCATTTTCAACGGAGGATATGTTTAGTAATTACATATGCACCTCTCAAGCTTAGGAAAATCAGTAGCGACAGTCTGAAGCCAGTAACATCTTATCCAGCTATTTATTTTTCACTATGGAATTGCAGCTCATTATTGGTTGCATGGTTAAAACCCATATTTGGAAGTGATTACTTCAGGTCAGGAAAATTCATTTTGAACCTCTGAGGTAGAAAGATTGCATTTATTGCATTTATTGTTCATGATTATATCAACACGCCAATAAGGGTCCTCAATTTCCTTCTATTACTACAAAAGGTAGGGTATTTTGCGACATGTTAAATGCAGACAGGCTTACCAGTATGCATGATGCGCTTATGGAAACCTAGTCGCTTTAGTGGAGCTCAGTGAAAGACAAGAAAGTCTCTATGTACGTCGGTAAAGTGTCGTGATTATGCTAAGCGATAACAACACGTTCACTTATAAATAATTGGTAAGCTGGTGGATGCATATGGACATCACACACCTATTACAAATTGGGGCTTAACCGTCCAAGCAGACTAACTGAAGCCAGTGGTAGAATCTTATAATCTCTGCTTTACTGCCATAATCACAAACCTGAAAGTAAATTGCGACTAACTTAATTGACAGGTAATTTGGTGTACTTCTGATCAGGGTTTATCAGATATAACCGTCGTCAAGTCAGAAAAATATTCAGCCAATGAGGAAGTATAATTTATTCAGGCTCACTAAAAATGCCTAATAGTATATTTATTGACACGACTTGGTCTAATCACTGCCAAAGTGCTTGTCCCTCCATCTTCAAAATTTAGAGTTTTACTAACTTGAATTTATAGTACCTCTCACATAACTGTGCCACCGTGCGTACTACCACATATTACTGTACCTCTATGGAATATTGCGTCATTGAGATGAAATTTAATATTGGCTTGGTAATGTAGCATTTCTCTTGAGATATCCTTGGAAATATATTGCGCTTTTTGCTTACTTCTTCGAGAGCCACAATTATCATACCTGTCAACAGTTGGAAATTTAATGATTTGTCGCCTCGCCCTCCATTTGTGGTGCTGGAGGCCCGGTGACACCATTTCTGTTAACACGTATAGTTGCAACATTCTCAATTACTTGCAACAAAGGATTTTTATCCGACGGCTTTAGCTGAGGAAACATTTTATTCACTTCCCCTGAATCCGGCAACATGAAATTATCTTAACTGACGTGTAACCACCTATAACCTCTTCTGACACGTTTTCCATCAGCTAGTGGTCATTTTCAAAAAGTTGTCGGATCTGCTTCATGAGACAAGATGGATTTGGAACTGCGTGTGTCCGTTGATACGCTATTCTACATTTTCCAATCCGTCCTACTTAAACCAAAGAACTTAGTTTTCAAAATTTTTTATACATTGCCCGATGCCACTTACTCTGATTCAGTACCGCAACCCATATCAACGACAATCTGTCAGGCTACACAACCGTTCCATTGAACGATTTTTACAGATGATGTAATACCACAAACAAACCAGCATAACGTACTTGCGCGCACACCAAAGGTGCTTTATTGTACTGTGCTTATATTATACATATAAACCTCAGAGACTAACCACCTAAGGCGTATTGGATCCCTTGAGCATACGTCGATTTTACATCTATTTTAAGTCTATTATTTTACACTACCAGTTAGATCTTAGAAGCGCACAACATGATGTTTGTTTGCGTTTGCCGCACAGTATGCAGTTCAACTTTGCCATAGTTGCCGTGTACTATAAAATTATGGCAATCTTTTACCTGGCACGTACCATAATCTTAATCCCATTGCTATGGATAAATACATGGGGTTAAATAACAGATTTCACCAAAGTTCACTTATGTTTCCTCATCATGTTTTAGGCTTTCAAAACGCACATAGCAGACAAGCTGACGTCGAGAAAGCGGAACGCATAATTAAACATGTAGTGATCCAACTTAAGGTGGATAACTAACATCCTCATACAGAAACCACTGAAACTAAAGGTAAATATCACGAATGCGTCGATAACGCCTTCGTAGGGATCACTAACAGTAATCTTTTTATGAGGACGAAACAATAGTGCATTTGTATAATAGAGTTTAAAGTAAGTAAATGATTAACAAATTCCGTAGGATGATCTGTGTGAAATACATTAGTTGAAGAAATAATTGACGATAATTGAAAACGCGCGTCTATGTACTCATCCAATTATCTATGTTAATATAAGTAAATCTTCGATTCCATGAGGACTCTTGAATATATCATTTGTCGGTGTCTTGTAGTTACTAGATGGGGGGTTTTAACACCAACAGCAAATAGGGTAATGCATCATTGAGTCGTTTTCGTAAATGAGCAACTTGGTTTCTCAAATGATATAAATAGGAAGCCGAATTGATTTTCCATTACAATATTTCACGTGTATTCTGTGACATTGGTGTAGATTACGGAGGTAAATTATGTTGCGACCTAATGACTACTATTGCAGCCTTTATTCTGGTTAACTGCCTGATGATCCACATACAATCAGAGAAGAGAGTGCAAGTTTGCCTACTTAATTTATTTTGCCTCCTTTAGGATAAACTGAATGTCAGCGTTGATTGTACTTAGTGGCGACTACGTTCAAAACAGCACTAGCTCAACACCTTCTTGATATTTCAGAACATTTTCGCGGGTGGAGGAGGCACTGCTTCTACTTACTCCAGTCGTATTGAAGGTGGTTGTTTCAGGCATCTCTGTCCAAATGATGGCAGTATCACGCTGATTGACCTTCAAAGGCAAACGCGAAGCAATTTTACTGGCTGCGCAGTTTCCTTCCTTAAACCTAAGGCAGAATCTATTTGGGAGGACTTGGACGTACTATCTTTCGTGCATTCTCTTTGTGAGGTGATGTAAATGCTCCTCATTTATTTACTCGTTGTCAACAATCACTTTGTGAAAGTTCACTTGCAATTTTGATCGGGGCGTAAGGCATACCTAGAGAATGTTCGGCCTACAATCTGGCCTGGAATTGTAAACCTTCACCTCGTTTCTTTTAAAATAAAAATGTTACGATAAATATTGCCAAGGCACCAAAAAGCTTGCTTTCTGTTCGTGCACCAATGACATGAGATAAAGCCAAAAAATCCATTCATTTTTGTAACGTCAGACCTGGATTTTTGACCGAGCGCCACAGCACATAGCGTCATGTGTCTGTCATTCCAAAGCTTTAATCTCGATAGCAGACAGCTCGGCTGAAACTTAGGTTCGACTTGCTTTGCTGCCTTTCTGTCTCCACTGTGTTGAAATAACTGTGTTCGACGTCCGCACCTCAGTAGCTATTAGTTATTGCTCATCCCAAGACTGGCACCCTACGACGGATGTTTTGTACTGGTTTGGACTCATCAGTTAGATATAGCGTGAGCTGGGCTGGACATCATAGCCTCGTGGCTAGCGCTTGACGCCATATGAACTACACCAAGGAGATCCGGGGGAAACACTTGGTACAGCGAAAACAATATCAAAGTTCGAATGGAGAATCCGCTCTGTGTTTGGATTAAGAAAAGCAACCTCCAATGATGTTTTGTTTCACATGATGTGTAACTGGGTCAAATCGGTCACAATGACCGAAGGTAAAATTGCAATATTTTGGCATTTCTCCACCCACCGCTGAAAACCCACAAACGGTGTATCTTCCTCGTTCGGACTAAAGTTGTAGATATACTGAGCTGTGCGGGAACTCCGAGCCTAGTGGCTGACTTTGGAAGTCATATGCCCTATGCCACTAAGGTCCACGAGCAACGCTTGGTACAGTGAGAACGAATTCAAAGTTGGACTTGGATTATCCGCTCTGCTGTTGCGTTGATAATAACAACCTCTGTTGAGACCCCGGTTCACTTAAATTTGATATCATTCATTTCGATCACAAGACCGTAGGTAAAATGGATATATTATGTTGTTGATAATATTAACACGGGCCGCGGTGCCTTCCTGTTGAGACTCATTAGGTCGAGATGGATTGAGCTGGGCTTGAAATCGATGCCTATTGACACTTTGATTTCGCCAAAATCTCTATGCCACTATGATCCGCGAGCAAGGCTTGGTACAGCGTAAAGGAAAACGAAGTGGGAGTTGGAAAATCTGCTGTGTGGTTGGATTTGTACATGCTACATCTGTTGAGGCCTCGGTTCACTTGATGTGGACCTCGGTCAAAACGATCACCAAGACAGTGTGCAAAATAGAAATATTATGGTGCTGCTAACCGAACACTGACACCCCATGACCGCGGTTGCTTCCTGGTTGGAACTCGTCATTTGGAGATTTAGTTAGCTGGGCTGAAAATCAGAGCCTAGTGTCTAGCCATTGACGCCATGTGCACTATGCAACTGAGATCCGCGAACAACACTTGGCACAGCAATAACGAAATCAAAGTTGACTTGGAGAATCCGCTATGTGGTTGGGTTAATGCAGTCATCCTCTCTTGAGACCTCGGTTCACTTAAGGTGTACATTTCTCATTCCTATCACAAGTCACTTATGTAAATTAGCAATATTTTGGCGTTGTAAACTAACCACGGGAATCCCTCGACCGGTGTTTCGTCCTGGTTTTGACTCATCAGGTGACGATAGCCTTTGCTGGGCTGGAAATTAGGGATTACTTGCTTACGTTTGACGCCATAAACACTATGAGACTGAGATCCTTGAGCAACTCTTGGTACAACGGCAAAGAATTCATAGTTTGACTTGGAGAATACGCTGGTGTTTATTCTATTAAAAGCAACCTCTATAGAGACATCGGTTCACTTGAGGTGGACCTCGGTCATTTCGATCACAAGAACCGTAGGTAAAATGGAAATATATTGGTGTTGCTTTTCCACGCATCAGCACTGCACGACCGCGGCTTCTTCCTGGTTGGGACTAATCAGTTAGCGATAGCATGAGATGGGCTGGAAAGGGGATCCTAGTGGCTCACGGTGGACGTCATATGCACTATGCAACTGAGGTCCGCGAACAACGCTTGGCACATTGAATACGAATTAAAAATTGGACTTGGAGAATCCGCTGTAAGTTTGGCTTTATTAAAGTCATCTCTATGGAGAGCTCAGTTCACGTGATTTGGACGTCGGTCATTCCGATCACAATGACCGCATGTAAAACGTTAAAAGATATGGTGTTTCACATTATAATACTGGCACCGCACGACCGCGATTTTGTCCTGGTTTGTACTCATCAGTTTGTGATATCCTTTACTGGGATGAACATGAGAGCATAATGGTTCACAATTGACGCCATACGCATTATGCCACTGAGATCCGCAAGCAACGGTTGATGTAGAGGAAACGAATTCAAAGTTGGACTTGGAAAATCTGTTGTATGCTCGTGCTGGTATACGCCGCATCCATTGAGACCTCGGTTCACTTGAGGTGGACCTCGGTCATTCCGATCACAAGGGTTGAAATTAAATTGAAATATTATGGTATTACTCATTAGAGCACTGGCACCACGCGGACGCATTTTCTTCCTGGTTTAGACTTATAAGGTGGAGATTGCCTTAACTGGGCTGAAATAAATAGCCCAGTGCACTCGGATGCCGCCGAAAGCACTGAGCTACACATATAAACGAGCAACGCTTGGTACAGAGAAAACGAACTCAAAGTGGGACATGAAAAATCTGCTGTGTGGTTTTGTTGTAAATGCCAACTCCATTAGACAACGGTTCATTTGAAGTGGACTTCGCTCATTCCGATCTCAAGGACCGGAGGTAAAATGATGATGTTATGGTGTTGCTAATCTAACCACTGGTACCCTACGACAGCGGATTTTCCTGTTTGCACACATCATTTTGCGGTGGCGTGAGCTTTGCTGGAAACCGGAACTTAGTGGCTAGCGGCTGACGCCAAATGCCCCAAGCCAATGAGATCCGCGAGCAGCACTTGGTACAGCGGAAAAATACCAAAGTTTGAATGGAGAATCCGCTCTGTGGGTGGGTTAATGCAAACAACCTCTATTAAGACCTCGTTTCACGTGATTTGTGCCTCGGCCATTCCGGTCACAAGGACCGAAGGTAAAACCCCAATATATTGGTGTTTCTCAACCCACCACTAGAAACCCACGACCGGTGTATCGTCCTGGTTTGGACTAAAATTTGGAAATAGACTAAGCTGTGCCTAAAATCAGAGTCCCGTGGCTCACGGTTGTCGCCATAAGCACTATGCCAATGAAATCCGCGAGCAACGCTAGGTACAGCGGAAAAAAATTCAAAATTGGAATTGGATAAAACGCTGCGTGGTTAGTTGGCTACAAGTAATTTCTATTTTGACCTCAATACACTTGACGTGGAACTCCGTCATTCCGATCGTTGTGACGCTGCCCTTTGCCTCTGCCTCTCTGCGCTACCAACCAGCCGGGGAAAAGAAAACGCCGAGCCTGCTAGACCGAAGTATATCGGGCACAGAACACGGCTACTTTTATAGGACACATACGCCTACCTCGCTGAGGTGACTCATCTGTTGGCTGAAAAGATTCGACTCCGTTAGCGGCCATCACTCTCTGACAGTAGGTAGGACCACTCCCGCAACATAGCGACCCGTGCGGCGATGACGGTCTGAATTCGTCAGCTTCCGGTTTGACCATGACAACACGTCTGTCAGCAGCTCACGTGATCTGGCCGATCTCGCCCCGCTAGTGTGCACCATCGCAGTCAGCTGTTTCGTCTCCGTGACACCGATCACAAGCACGTTAGGTACAATGGAATTATTAAGGCTTTGCTTTTCCCTATACTAGCGCATCACGACAGTGGTTTCGTCCAAGTTTGGCATCATCAGTAGGATATAGCCAATACTGGGCTGGAAATCAGAGTGTATATGCTCACGGATTAAGCCATAAAAATGTGCCACTGGGATCCGCGAGCTATGCTTTGCACAGCTGAACCGAATACAAAGTTGGACTTGGGGTAACCGCTGCGTTGTTGGGTTGCTATAAGCAACCTCTTTCCATCCCTCGGTTTCATTGTGGTGGACCTCAGTCATTTCAATCAGGAGGACGGTATGTAAAATGAAAAAAGTAAGGTATTGCTCATCCCATTACTTACACTTCACGACAACGGTTTCCTCCTGTTTGAGACACCTCGGGTGGAGATGGCCTGAG
The DNA here is from genome assembly GCA_944474145.2 of Dicrocoelium dendriticum. NCBI lineage: Eukaryota > Metazoa > Platyhelminthes > Trematoda > Plagiorchiida > Dicrocoeliidae > Dicrocoelium > Dicrocoelium dendriticum. The sequence goes on along the minus strand of CALYDF020002601.1, from coordinate 10,502 downwards.
CTGGGCTGGAAACCAGAGCCTAGTGGCTCTACCTTGACGCCATTGACACCATGTCACTGCCATCCGCAAACAATGATATGCACAGTGAAAAGGAATACAAACTGGGTCTCGGTGTATCCATTTGTTGATAGCTTGGTACATGTAACATTTAGTGAGTCATCGGTTCACTTAATGTGGACCTCTGTTATTACGATCAAAAGCACGGTACGTAAAATGGAAATATTATGTTGTTGCACATCCCAACACTGGCACCACACGAACACGGTTTCGTCCGGGTTTGGAATCCTCAGGTGAAGTTAGTCTGATTTGGGCTAGAAATCAGAGCCAATTGGCTTTCCGTTGAAGCCGTAAGCACCACGACACTGAGATCCTCGGGAAACGCTTGGTGCAGCGCAAAGGAATTCAAATATGGAATTGGAGATTCAACTTTGTTGTTAGTATGATACAAGCAACCTTTATAGAAATATCGGTTCACTTGAGACAGAACGCGGTCATTCACAGCACAAAAATCTGAGTAAATTATAAATACTATTGTGTTGCTCATCACAACACCGGAACCCAACGACCGCCGTTTCTTCCAAGTTTCGACTCATTAGTTGGAGATAGCCTGAGCTAGACTGGACATCAGAGTATATTAGCTCACGATTGACGCCATAAACACTATATCACTTAGATCCACGAGCAAAGCTTGGTACAGCGAAAACGTGTTCAAAGTAGGAATTGAAGAATCCGCTGTGTGGTTGGGTGGATACAAGCAACCTCCATTTAACACTCGTTTCATTTGAGGTGTACCACGGTCATTTCGATTTACTTTATTGTATGTAAAATGGAAATATTTTGGTGCTTCTCATCCCAACACTGCACACCACGACCGCGGTTTCGTCCTGGTTTGGACACAACAGTTGGAGATAGCCTAAGTTGAGCGGGAAATGAGAGCTTATTTGCTCACCGTTGACGCCATAAGCCCTATTCCACTGAGATCGGCGAGCAACGCTTGGTACAGCAAAAACAAATTCAAAGTTGAACTTGGAGAATCCGCTGTTTGGTTAACTTAAAGCAAGCAACGTCTTCGGAGAATTTTGTTTACTTTAAGTGGACCACAGTCATTACGATCACGAGGACCGTAGGGGAAATGGAAATATCATGGTGTTGCTTATCATAACACTGGCACCCCAGGACAGATGTTTCGCATTGGTTTGTACTTAGTTTCTTCCAGGTTTGGACTCATTAATTGGAGATAGTGTGAACTGGGCTAGTAATCAGAGTCTTTTGGCTCACGTTTGACGACATAAGCACTATGCCACTGAGCTGCGCGAGCAAAGCTTGTTACAGCGGAAAAGAATACAATTTTGGACTTGGAGAATCCGCATTGTGATGGGGTTGCTAAACACAACTTCTATTGATAACTCCATTCACTTGATGTGGACCTCGGTCATTCCCATCACAAGGACCGTAGGTAAAATGGAAAAATAATCGTGTCGCACATACCAACACTGGCACACCACGAACTCCACTACGTCCTAGTTGGAACATATCATGTAGATTTAGCATGCGTTTAGCAGGAAATCAGAGCTTATTGGCTCACTGTTGACGCCACATGCAATATATGCTACTAAGATCCAAGATCAACGCTTGGAACAGCGGAAATGAATTCAAAGTTGGACTTGGAGAATCCGCTGTGTGTTTGGGTTTTTACATGAAACATCTACTTAGAACACAGTTTACATGAGGTGGACCGGATCATTCCGATTACAAGGACCGTTTGTAAAATAATATGTTATATTGTTGCTCATTCAAACACTGGCACTCCATGACCGCAGTTTTTTTCCTGTTTTAGATTTATCAGTTAAAGGTATCATTATCTGTGCGGGAAATAAAGGCATTTGTATTACCACGTCGCCGTAATCGTTATGCCATTGAGATCTGCTCGCAACACTTGGTAGAGAAGAAAAGAATTCAAGGTGGGACTTGCAAAAGCCGCTGTGTGGTTTGGTTGCTAAAATCAACCTCTATCGAGACCTCGGTACATGAGTTAAAATTTAGTCATTCCGGACAAAAAGACACTAGATAAAATTAAATATTAATTTGTTGCTCAACACAACGCTGGCATTCCAATACCTCGATTTCGTCCTGGTTTATATTCATCGGTAGGAGATATCCTAAGCTGGGCTGGAAATAAGAGTATAGTGCCTAAGGGATGACGCCATATGCAAAATGCTACGGAGATCCGCGAGCAACTCTTGGTACAGCGAAACGAATTCAAAGTTAGACTTGGGGATTCCGCTGTGTGGTTTGTTTACTACAAGCAAACATTGAATTGCAGCTGCAAGGCATTAGATTTCCTCGTGTCTGAAACAGAATAGAACATGGTGTATACAACTTGTGTATGATGTATTAGCGCTGGAAACCCTGGCTGCGAAAGACTATTCAGTAGTCAAAGCTAGCCTTGTGCTGCTGCCGCTATAATCATTTATAAAAAGGGCCAACCTACAGTTACGAGCAAACTGATTTTGTTGCTTTCATACAAGCTGCTTTTAAGGTGTACTGGTCAATTTCGGAGGCATCACTTTGCGAATCTTGTTCGTCTGCAATAAAGAGGGTGTTAAATTGCTATACGCTCTACCCGCGTTCCTTAATTATCGGAAAGTCAAGTCAATAAAACGACTTTGGCTGGGCAAGGAGTAGGGTAACTTAATTCGGCTGCTGCGCTACCATGCAACAAATTCCTCAAGTATAGCTATATCGACGGATTTAATATGTACAACAGACAACTAAATTTATATACCAGCGCAAAGGCACAGAAGCGTTGGCGGTTCTAAATTCCTCTGACTTCCGAAATGAAGATGGCTTCCCAATTGATCTTGGCATCTTAAAGCGACAGCTGATCTTTGCATATGACGTAGCTACCAGGTGTCTGAAGGACGATCACTACATTTGAATTACGAGATTGTGGCGGCATTGTCTGCTAACCTCGCTTCCGTACTAACTGCGCGTCTGCGGAAGATCACGTGAGGTACAAATGTCGACGGAGGCTATGCAACAGCGTAAAAGTACAGAAACTTGGCAGTTTTAATAGGAACTCTCAACAGGAGCAAATTTTCGCTTACGTGAATTGGTGCCTGAGACCAGCGAACAAGGTAGCAATGTTAGATAACTTTGGCGGACAGCCTCTGACTTCCAGCGGCAAACGTGCGTCCGTATTGGAGACCTACTAGCTTCTATAGTTGCAAGTTGACTTGAGTTTAACCAAGCTTTGCGTGTATCGACCCTAGGGAGGTTAAACGTCTTGGGTGCGATATGTAAGATCTCCGCAATCCCATTGCACTTCTAGTTGACACGAAGTTTGCTGGTCGAGATGGGCTTCCACCTGCTGATTATCAAGTCATCGTCGACCACCGTATCGCTGTCTATGACAGATCTCCACAACAAATCGCTGCCCAAAAGCAAAGTGCCAAGCGATTATAATAGCTTTATAGTGAAACCGATTCCAAATGGCTGTGACGAAAGGAAGGTGGACATTTACGGGTCGATTTGTCCGTTCAAGCCAAAGTACCCGAGTAAATAATAAAAAGCGACTACTGCAGCTGCTGGAGTTCGTAAACCTCCTGATCACCACACAGCTTAATTGCATGAAGACCGCTCTTATATCACCGCCTGTGGTTAACGCGACTTGAATGGATGCAGAGTTGATTCGGGGGAAGTTGCGGATATGATCTACATTGGTTTTTGTAAAGCGTTCCATAAAGTGAACCATGAGGTCCGCCTCAACCAGCTGAGGAGGTGCGGTCTAGGTGCCTCACTGCATAAGTGAATCAGTGATTTACTGATTGAGCGAAAATCGCGGGTACAGGTAGAGGATCACCTAATGGACCTGTATCGCTCCACTAGTGGCGTACGCCAGGGTACGGTAATAGGGCCCAATATGTTTCTTATCCATATCAGCGAAGGGTCACAGATTCTTCAGGCTAATTGAGCCGTATTCACACGTGACTTGAAGAGCTCTACACGGCTTTGAATTACATTAACGTGACTTCGAGAGCTGTGCAGATATTTCTCAGGAGTTGATCTGCCGGCTAAGGCAGTGTAATCATTGTTAATACAACAGGGAAGGCGTGGTGACTAGGGTACTTGCACATGGCTCTAGAGGTTATATCACGCTGCGACTTGAAGTCTTTAGACAAAGGGAGCAGGCTGCACAGAAACGACTGCGAATGCTTTGAACGCTGTAAGGCAGTTTTTATAATTTGTAAGAAAATGTCACCAACAACCATATCCCCCGTCATAAGGGCAATGCTAGAGAAAATCTCAACTTACTGAAACGTGTTCATGGTAAAACTAATGGAATCATAACCATTTTTGTAGTATATCGTACGAACACTGATACAGGAGACAGAATAATCCGCACTTGGTATCTTCATGTTCGACTGGTGCTCATGACGATGCACCTTCTTTAACATGTGTGTGCTAGTGGGAAGATTAAAGTGGGGTGCACTGTGCTGACACATTGTTTCTTCTAACCAATAAATCGATGCATGACAGTCTTTGCAGCCCATCTATAGTGCCACTGGATACCGTACAAAAAGGGTAAGATGTCTGATTACCATCAACCGCGGAAACCATTTGTATTTACCTCCAGAACCCAGACACGTGTGTGCAATGATTATTCACCCAGATCCTCCGTCTACTTGGCTCCCTCCAAAATGGTCCATGTTAGGGAACGCGCTACTGTCAAGTTTCAAACCCACTCCTAGCAGTTTCATGCAGACAAACTATATATTTCAGCTATCGTTTGTTGGTGTTTTCACTCACTTTATTTCTATCACTTTTGGTGAATAAGCCTGAAGGAATCTGCTGCAGGCAAGCTTTTCGGTTAATCTATCATGCGATGTCTATCCCAGGGATAATTCTTCATTTGAGATACAATGTTTTGTTTAACCGTTCTGCTGCCTAAACGCAACTCTATTTATCTGAAGCTTTCCCTGCAAGGGTGGATATGTTTTTAAGAAAAAGGTTGTCTGCGTGAATTAAGTTACGTTGTGGGGTACTTTTACATTAAATACAAGCAAGGTAGACGTTAGTTTGCAACTTACCACCTGGTGTATGTTATACGTTTACATGATGATAATGCAACATTTACATAGAGCAACAAGACAAACCTCATACTATATAACTTGTGGTTTAATGGTGCATGTCACTGCGATAAAACAGAGTCACTGACTTAATGATAACTGCGTTGCCCCAAATATACCATCTTATCCACATCAAACCACTACTAACATCCCATCCCAACCCAACTACAAATTCAACCTATCAAATTTATCACCATCCATACCTTCCTCATCCCCCCTATCATTAAAACCCAAACACCTATCCCTACCAACCCCCCATTCAAACCCCCCCCCAACCCCCCCCCCCCCCCCCCCCCCCCCCCCCCCCCCCCCCCCCCCCCCCCCCCCCCCCCCCCCCCCCCCCCCCCCCCCCCCCCCCCCCCCCCCCCCCCCCCCCCCCCCCCCCCCCCCCCCCCCCCCCCCCCCCCCCCCCCCCCCCCCCCCCCCCCCCCCCCCCCCCCCCCCCCCCCCCCCCCCCCCCCCCCCCCCCCCCCCCCCCCCCCCCCCCCCCCCCCCCCCCCCCCCCCCCCCCCCCCCCCCCCCCCCCCCCCCCCCCCCCCCCCCCCCCCCCCCCCCCCCCCCCCCCCCCCCCCCCCCCCCCCCCCCCCCCCCCCCCCCCCCCCCCCCCCCCCCCCCCCCCCCCCCCCCCCCCCCCCCCCCCCCCCCCCCCCCCCCCCCCCCCCCCCCCCCCCCCACCCCCCCCCCCCCCCCCCCCCCCCCCCCCCCCCCCCCCCCCCCCCCCCCCCCCCCCCCCCCCCCCCCCCACCCACCCCCCCCCCCCCCCCCCCCCCCCCCCCCACCCCCCCCCCCCCCCCCCCCCCCCCCCCCCCCCCCCCCCCACCACCCCACCCCCCCACCCCCACACAACCCCCAACACCACACCACCAAAATAAACTACACAACCACACCCAAAAACAAACACACCACCCCACCCCAAACAACACCAACAAACCAACCCCAAAACCAACAAAACCCAACCAAACAACCAACAACAACAAACTAACCCCTCACCCCCCCACACCCCCCCACCCCCCCACCACCCCACACCCCCAAACCCCACCCCCCCCCCAACCCCCACACCCAAACCCACCCCCCCACCCCACCCCCCACCCCCCACCAACCCACACCACAAACAAAAACACAACCACAAACAAAAACAAACCAAAAAAAAAAAAAAACAAAAAAAAACAAAAAAAAAAAAAAAAACAAAAAAAAAAAAAAAAAAAAAAAAAAAAAAAAAAAAAAAAAAAAAAAAAAAAAAAAAAAAAAAAAAAAAAAAAAAAAAAAAAAAAAAAAAAAAAAAAAAACATATAAAAAACCAATAAAAAAAAAAAAAAAAATTAATATGCGTCCAGTTTAGAACTGTCATATGAAAAGTTGTTTCTTCTCTGCTAGGTGTGTTTGTCTTGCGTGATCTTAAGAAGAAAGCGGTCAGGATATCCGTCTTCTTGCAGCAGATTCTGAATGAACGCCAACGTTCTATCCAATGTGACTTCAGAACAGATCCTGCGTGCCCCTGTGGTTAAACAGCTAAGTAAGCTTGCTTATGTCTCAACGAAACAAATCTATGGAATATCTTATATTTGCAGCTCAATGTATTCTTGCTGCAGACTTGCCGTTGCATTAAGACATCTGCCATTCTAGTTAACAGGACATCAAGAAACGGCAAGTGATTGTTCAAATCTTTCATCGATCAGCTACGGTTATTGCAAACGGAGCTAAAGTGTCAGTAATTTAAATAAAAAATTTTGACGAAGTTTGAAAAGGAAAATAATTATCTGACAATTTTGGTGTGACTTTCTTGTCGTAAGATGCAATGATTTAATTCGCTGTCTAGCTACAATGGCCTAATGGATCTGTTCTGAAGTCACATTGGATAGAACGTTGGCGTTCATTCAGAATCTGCTGCAAGAAGACGGATATCCTGACCGCTTTCTTCTTAAGATCACGCAAGACAAACACACCTAGCAGAGAAGAAACAACTTTTCATATGACAGTTCTAAACTGGACGCATCTGCTGAGCTTTTAACTAGAAGCCTTGCAAAAGCTGTTAATTCAACTCCCTCAACAGCCAAGCTTAGATGTATATTCTCAACGGAGCCACTCATTCGTATTCACAACAAAGACGAATTTACGACGCTGACAGCTTCTATGGTCATTTATCATTTCGAGTGCGCCTTTGGCGCCACTTTCATCTGTCGAATGGCGCGGCACATGTCGGAGCGCATTATTGAGCACTCTCCAAGGTGGTTGCAGCTGAGGCGGTATCGGGGCTATACTAGCTCTATTATGGCTCATTTTGCTGATAGTGGGCATGAGGTTGACCCAGTCCTTACCTTTCGAATGCCATACATCGTCTTTGCACTTTAGTAGAAGAGCCTGCTTCTCCGCACCCTGCGGTTGAGATCAACAGTCGGTTGCATCAACCGCACAAGTATCTGATCGATGCTCTCAAGCTACCTTGGTCAGGCAAGACGTGGGCAGACGTATGCAGCTGTAATCGTTCAAGTACACCTTTGTCTTAGTTTGCGGTCTGTTGCTGGTTTATATCTTTGTTGGGCACGTGATCTAAACTCATTGGAACTGATAGCATCCATTTTTACGCCCATTGATAGTTTACTTTTACAATTCTACAGGTCTGAGGATGAATCATCGAAATCAATGATCTACCTTCGGTCCTTTGTTCCTAGGTTTCCTGTTAGAAACATCATGAAATTTACGTCGACGCGCTGCAGCTCAATTTTTCCCAGCACGCGTTATGAATGACCAGCACAATTGCACTTATCGTAACCATAACTCAATTTGCATTGAAGATGTTTGATAGGTTAAAATTATTTTTAACAAATTGAGCTTGTTCCATCATTGTTAAATGCGAAGGGCAATTTTTTATTGAACATGTTTATCCCTTACCTGAATCTTGTTGCCGAAGCGTTGATGAACTTCTTGGAAGAACGCACTATCACAGCATAAGAACAACAAAGGTTTCGCAACAACCGTTCTTACACTTCAAACTTGCTGCTTGCCAGAACCAGTTGGACTGAGACGGTTGACAGCGGCGTAGGTGTTGAGGCAGTATATCTAGATTTCTCAAAGGCTTTCGAGCGTCTGAACCACCGTATCCTCCTTCACAAGCTGCAGTGTTGTGGAATTGGTGACCCAATCCTCGGTTGGATAGCTAACTTCTTCCTTTAACAACATCTGAATTAAGAGTTCGCGGCGTTATCTCTGACCCAAACGACGTTAAGTGCGGAGTGCCCCAGGGCTCAGTACTTGGTCCACCACTATTCCTGATTTACATAAACGATTTCGCAAGAGTAATCAACTCCAACTCCTTACTCTTCGCTGATGATCTCAAGATATGGCGAGCCATTAGAACAACCAGCGACAATGCAGCACTTCAGGCTGATCTGGACAGGGTCTATGAATGGTCGACTCAGAACCTGCTTCAGTTCAACGCTACAAAGTGCCAGGTGTTGAGCATACGCCATAAAGCCACTTGCGAATACAGACTGTCGGATCAAATATTGCAGCGCACTACAACGGAATGCGATCTAGGAGTGGAAATGCAGGAAGATCTGGGCTGTTCCCGTCAGACCGAGAAAGCCTTCAAAAAAGCTAACCAACACCTTGGCCTTTTTGCGGAGGGCATTCGGGCGCTTCGATCCTTCCATCTTTTCTCAGATGCTCAATGCCTACATTCGGCCTCATTCTGAGTGCGCCATCCACGCCTGGCAGCCATGGCAAAAGCATGACCTTACCGCTCTTGAACTATTACAACGAGGGCTACCAAGAACGTAAAGTGCCTGTTTCATCTCCCTTACCGATTGAGGCTGAAAACCCTCGGGGTCTACAGTGGACAATATCGACGCCTGCGTGGCGACTTGATAATGACTTATATGATCCTGAGGAATCCAAACCATTGTTGGCGTCACCTACTAAAGCTGAATAGCAATACAACACTCAGAGGACACCAGCTAAAGCTGGCCATACAATACAGCCGGTTGGAATGCCGCCAGAATTCCTTTTTCCTTCGCGTATGCGAACATTGGAACGCTCTTCCCACATACGTTGTTTCTTCCCTCACGCTAACGGTATTCAAATGACGTCTGGATGATTGGCTTATCCACCTTCATTACGCTATATAATCAGAGACGTTCACATCAAACAAACGCGAAAAAACGATGCTCATTCTCAGCTTTTGTGCTCCACTATTTACACACTGCTGTTGTGGAATGTAATTTCGGATATATTACAACTGCATTCATAAATTTACCTCGGTCCATGAAAGCGGCGCACGAGTAAGCGTTGGTCGTTTTTCTTGTTCTTAAGACATGCCTTACCCATATGGTTGCCAGCATCGGGTTTCGGATTTGCCTGTCACTGTGGCCAGCCACAGGACGCCTGCGCCTATAGAGGGACCATGGGTGGCTTGCGCTGCACCACCCACAGCTCCATCCACATACCAATATTACCCATATTACTTCCCATATTACCCTACAGTAACAATTCAGTACACATTCTATAACCTTTCTATGAATAAGTGGCACTTGAAATCACTAGACGCTTAAACTGACGATTTACGCTTATGTTTACTTTCACTTCAACCATCCTACGGGACTTGTAAAGCAGTCGCTTTTTTACCTGTAAGTTATCACTGTTCAGTGTTCATGGAGGTAGGACAGGTGCTTCTAAACCGGTAGCTGTCAGCTGTCTTCCCATTGTTTAGGAATACTTAGCACCATATTTTGCAATTAACCGGGGCATAATCTTATTTATACCGCCTCCATGCCTTCTAAGGGTATAGCTTTGCCTTAACATTTTGGTCCACTTGAGACCAAAATCATTAAAAACCTGGTAGGTTTTTGCCTTGTTTGTGGTTGCAGTGACTAAACATTTACCCTCTCGCAGTCACCAGAGCACAGACAGTTATCAAAAGACGGGCAATTGTGGATTTCCTTGAGCTAAAGGTAGCCTATTACTTTTCCAACGGCATCACTTTTTAGCACTTTCTCTCTACGAATATTATTGCAGTGGAACCCATTCCATTCAGAAGTCTTCTAACGTCCTTATAGCGGAAATTATGGGTTAACGGAGGCAGCCTCCTTGAATTCTCACGACAAAGTTGTCAATTTATGTTACTCACGAGTGGCAGGATTTAGTTATATTCTGAAGAATTTCTTCCGACTTTCAAATGCGATGGATATAGCGTCTAGCGAGGGAACGCCATCAACTCGCAGGCTAACCACTCTCATTGAGAGTGGATGATAAGTGATGCTATATCCCAGTTAGATTGCAAATTACGTATTGCAGCCAACGTCACCCATGGCCCAGTGGCTTCTGAATCAAGCTGTCATCGGTTCTGTAAAGTACAAAAGGAACTGTGATGTATCCCCA
>CALYDF020002600.1:0-22505 GCA_944474145.2 Dicrocoelium dendriticum | reverse complement strand
TGGGCTACTCAGCTAGAAAAGACCACCTAGTTTCTTGAAAGAGATTAGATGGTGTATTGAAATTGGTGATATGAATTCCCACGCTGTTTTCACATGTGTATACAGCGTAGCGAATATAGCGCAAGAGCACCGTCGCTTGATGTCTGCAGCCAAGCAGTACATTTTTTTACAGCATCAATCATTGTTCAACGTTGGTCAACGCTAGGTCTAAGGCAGATGGTTGGTCGCCAGTTCAAAATCGCGTAGAAGGGGTGACGTGGATTTATAGCGGTATATATGTGACTGCTTCTCGCAAGTCCCTCTTGAATTCTTTGCTGATCAAAGGTGGGATTTCAACCGTGTGTAGGTTAAAGTCCTTACTAAAAGAATGTGATTATATGGCAGCGACAGGATTCGTCTCAAGACAACGCCAAGCTGTGATCCATTTCCAGGGTGGACGTTGGAGGGCGGTACATTGTTGCGAGTAAACACGCATCATCACACATCACTCCCTGACGGCACCAAGAAGAATCGACAACTTGCGTATCTGAGTAGCCGTTGTTCTCGAGGTGCAATTCAGTTGTGGTAAAAAGCACTCTACCTCTGTAGGATCGATCATTTAGTGGCCGGATCATGCAGGGAAGGCATATGTTAACCTCAGTGATCTTTGTATTCAGCCATGTTACATTTTCATGGTTATGTTCCAAGGAGTGGAAGTCAGATGAGTACGGAACTCAGTTAACCTACGAGTAAGCATTTGAGCGTCGATATACAAGCAGGTAAAGTTTTCAGATTTGAGCATTGTTTTTTTAGATATGGCTTCTGGGTGGGGATTTTGCCGATACTTGTAGGATCAGCTGTCAGTCGCATTATTGAACCGATATAGCATGTTTCAGGGCAATTTAAGTTTGACATGTAGACTTCTCAGTGTCAGTAGGTGGCAGAAAACCTGAACATCATTCAGCTGACAGAGCGTTTTGTCTGCATCCTAGTTCCGAGTTGCCTACGGACGGGGTCGCACAAAAGGGCCGCGGCCTCCACAGTATCTCGTCAATTTGTGTCAGTGTGTCGGTCGTCTTAGTATGTATTTCAGCTGGCAACTTCATGTGCATTTTATGCAAGGTTCCATCACCTTTTCTATCATAGGTTAGGTTTCCAGTATTATTTTTATCACACTCAGGATCGTTTTTATTTAGGAGATGAAAGCAACCTTTAGATCGAGCTGGCGATCACATTTTCGAGTTTGAATAGTTCAGAGATGAAGCGCCATTTACCTTAGTCCTGTGCTTGAGCATCTAGTTTACTTAGAGCCAGAAGTTCGGGGACGTCGCGCAAAAGTAGTAAATTTACGTTCTTTTACCATACGCATCAAAGTTTGTTTTGTTTTTCTGGCGTTCACTCCATGGAACGTCTGGAACAATTCGGGGAAGTCGTGAGGTGGTATGGAGGCGAGTGGTTGACAAGAGAACTAGAGTTGCATCATCTCCTGACAAATGTGTTACTTGGTGTGCTCGTGTTTCACCGTAGTTAAAGGAGCTTGGATGACGGACGAGGCGTATCATATTGGACGGCTTTTTTTGTAGCACATTTAATTAATAAACAGCGTCCCACTATTTCCGGTTGTCTAGCAGCTTGGATTTGATGGATTTTAGCTCGGATTCAGTCACATTTGCGCATATAAGATTGCGAGCATACTGACGCTGCCTGAATTCTTGTTTTTGTTGCAACGAGTGTCTGATTTCGTTTTTCTGACTAAAAGTGAAACCATAGGTAGCTTGGTTGTGTTGGTGACCCTACCTGCTTCTAGTTTGGTATCGATTGAAGCCATGGTGAATGGTGGCACAGACATGCGGGTGGCAGCAATGGACGAGTGTGTTGTTTTTCCAGCGGCATTTTTGAATATACCTTGAGAATCTGATGAAGTATACTGCCCGCGCAGATAATTAGAAGCGACTATATGTCGAGCCATAAGCCAGCGTGGTTGGGGTGCCTAACTATTGCTCATTGCTCTCACGCCCGACATGGTTGCTCTGTCGCGAATCGCTGTTTGCTGTTGCACATCTAAGTCAAGGCTCTGATTCCTCTGATTCCGGTGGCTCAGATATTAGTGCAGGTATTCACTTTACTATATCTGCCAGTATATCTAACCTCGGCACCACCATTAGTATACATCTGGCGATTAGAACAGGCACACATTTTATGCAGAACCAACCGGAAGCAGTCACTTTTTTCGTTTCTTACTTATATTAAACAGAGGTAAAATTAAGATGGAATTTTTTCAACGTTTAGTGCAATCTAATCCAATGCTCACATTCTTTAACTAGCCACCAACATTAACGTGCAATTGGTATGCTTTAGTATTAGCTTTCCGTTGGCAGGCAATGCGTGCCATAATGTTTACCAAATGTGTTATGTGACTGTAATTTCTGTTTTCCGCGAAGTTTCTCTGAGCAGTCACTGTGGTAGGAGCGCTCACACACCTTTAATGGATGTCCTGAGAGCTAGGAGTGCACCTGATACGCAACCACGCCAAAACACACACATGAATGGAAATGACTGACGGCCAGGATACTAACTGCGTCAGATCTTTTCGTGACAGTACAAGGTATATCCATCGTTGTATCTGTGTCTAAACTGGTGAGCAGTAGATCGTTGTCTCGATCTTGACGTTTAGATTGACCGTAGGAACAGATGTAGAAACAAACAACGTAGCCATCTTTCGTAAGAGTGGCTGCAACTGCGGTACAGTATGTCAGATAATAGTGATAAGACGCTTGCTGGAGAGCCCTTAGAGTGTCTGTCGAATGAGTGCAATCTTTGGGTTTAAGCACGAAAATTAAGGTGTTTTCATGCCCAGACCTTGGCAAAACGTGTGCAAACATTGGGATAACATGATCCAACAAGCTAGATCCAACAATTGACGGACACTGAGTAGTGCTTGTCGAACTGGTTCAAACGAGCGTAGGCCCAAGGATGGGTGACGAGCAATTAAGTAATAACTCCGAAGTTAGTGATACAGCGGACAGAGTTAGACCGTGCAGCAGAGTGCCTAAGCACACTGTGCCGCAGGGTACAGTTACGTGCACGAATACTTGTCCGTACGCAATTTGATGTATGGCATATTTGACGAAATTACAATGCATAAATGAGGGGATACTCACTTGGGATGGTGCGCGCTGTAAGGATAGGAATGCAAGCGTTATTAAGCTGCCCGATCTTGACTGCGTCGGTTCTAATATTGTATGATCTCTACCAATATTCGGTTGCGCGTTGCAACATATCTATTCAAGGCTGAGTAGTACCTATGCGTTATATACAGTCGATATAAAATTTTGGATGCCTAAACCAACTTATACGCAATGTAAGCACGCTCCTAGTGAGAAAATCTTTGTGGCACCTTGGCATATAACATTTATCTGCTATAATTAATATACCAGTATCAAGAACTTTGGTCTGCATAGTGATAGTTTACCTCTCAAGGGATGGATGACAATAAGATAAAAATCATGTTTTCTACATGCTTCTATAGTCAATACATTTGCTTTAAACATTTTCTTTGCAATGCGCTTAACACTGATATTCTCTGGATGTTGGATGGTCGTTGCAATGTGTTTGTATTCTTGCGATTGAAGTAAGGCAGCAACTTAAAATTGGCGGGCACACTGGCGTCACAGTAAAATAAGTTCGTGCAAACCTTAGTTATAACAGGTGAATTTCATGCCTCCAAATAATTTGTCTGTTACCGAATTTCATAGCAGATACTGGTAAGAGTAAATAATGCACTTAGACCATTTAGGCTTTTGAACAAGTAACCTTATATGTTGTTTACGTTTCTATGTCCTCTTTGTGGTTTATTAGTTCGAGGAAAAGCACGGAAAATAGATGATTGTTTGCTAACTTTTTTCTGAAATCTATGCCTAGGATATTTTATATATTAAAAGTAAACCAAGGATCCTATTTTACTTAAAGAATATAACCAGTAGGTTAGTTTCTGTATATAATTTACGGTAGCGAAAGCGACAATACAGTTAGTTGATAACTACATTTCGTGTTTCGAATAGTCAAAACATTTTTGGGAAAATACTCAGAAAACTCGGATTAACCATACTATTACTACTTTGAAGCGGCATACACTAAATGGACTTGACCACGTTTCCTCGAGACTTGATTCGGAGCGTAAGCATTGAATTCACTCCGCTGCCATTCTTCATCTGGATGCGGAGGAACACAAACGATTCGAAGCATTTGTTCAACGAGCAGTCACAAACAAGGTGGAGGGACGAATGGCCTCAATGCGACAGCAGATCAGCACGGCTACTACAAATATCTCGTTTCCACCTGATCTGGAGTGGGATGTTTACAAATTTCCCTCCTTATATTTGGACAGTTCACTGCTTGAGGCATTTTCGTTCGGCCCAAATTTCTGTTGTCCCCGTAACAATAAAGTCAGCTAGTACTTGTAGTCTAATCTGAAAATGCGCATTCCCAGTTAATCATGCGCACATCTTCATCGACTTTAGCAGCTGAACATTGTAAGTCCACCAAGATTAGTACATGCTATCAGTACCTGAAACACAAGTGTAAACTCAGATAGCGGTTGATAAACATGCACTTGGACGCCCTCATTCGTTTAGATGGAACGGGAGTGTGCTAGTCTGTAGACCAGATCAAGGAACAGGGCTACTCCTAATGGACAAACCTGACTATGTCGTTGATAAATGTCATCCTCAGTGATCACTAGAAATTTCGGAGTACGGGGAAGAAGAATGACAAAACGGTTGTGATCGGAAAGACGGTTACAAAGCTGATACGCTATCTGAAACAGGAGAATGCAATTGACTCAGCCGTGTTTGAATATACGCGTCCCACAGGGACAGTGATTCCAGAAATGTATAGCCTATCAAAAGGGCCTAATGATGGGCTCCCACTAAAATCGATATTGAACATGTGTGATTGTCCCTATCACTCTATGGCAAAATGGCTTTTTAAAATTCTAGAACTGGTTAGGAAAGTAATAATATCATGACACAGTCTCAGGGATACCTTCCGCTTTATAGACTCCATAAAAAACATGAACCCAACAGGAAGAAGGATGTTTTGATGGATGTTGTATTACTCTTCGACTACGTATGCGATACCATTCCAGTACAACATCTGGATGTCGGCCTCCCGAAAAACCGACTGAGACATTTACTTCTGCTGTGCACGAGTAACATACAACTTCACTTCTACGAGTCAGTGGAGAGACAGAAGAATGAAGTTGAGATAGGCTCACCGCCAGGAACGCTACCAGCAGATGTATATCCAGTAAATTGAAAAACGATTTTCTTAGAGGATTTAGTAATAACTTAGTCTACTATGGGCGTTACGTAGAAGATATATTTTGTGTCCAGATAATCACCAATGCATGGCCGAACTATTGACAGTTTTTAATGTGACTCACAATAACACACAAAACACTCTTGAATCTGGATGCAATAATTGCCAAATCCTTCTAAGACCTTCAGATGAGTAGAGGGTCGGACAAACCGTCGAACGGTGTGTCCACAGAAAGCGAACATGGAAGGGGCCATATGAGCATTATGCCGGCTTCGTCAACTTAGCCAGAAAGGAAGATTTGTTCAATGTCTAACCGAGCCAGCAAGATAGATATGTCCTGAGAACACGCTTGCTGAAAAACTAAACTTCGTAGAGATACTATTTGAGAGAATTGGTTAGCCGGATTAATACTTTCGGATAAATATGAAGTCTCGTCAAAAAAGAGTAAAACGCTTTTAGTGGAAAAGAAGCCGGTCTGTCTATCGCTACTATTCAAGGGGGACTGGTTATCGGAATCAACATCCAGAAGGCTTTCTGAGGCCTATTCTCTAACCTATTATGCTGCAAGCTTACACTTAAGCTTCAGTTCAGTGCCAATTAAAAACCACCAACTTAAGGACAAGATTCAGCAGTCAAGTAGTTATTTTGTGTGTATTCTTTCTTGCTCTTGTCGATCAATGTATACCGGAAGAACGACCAGGAGACTGTCTGACAGAGCCCGGGAGCACTGCCTAGCTTGGCCGTGTAGCGGATTGACCAAAACAGTGGTAAACGCATTGTCTGCTCATTTGTTTGATTCGAACCATCAGGTCGATGCACGCGAGACGTTCCATCCCCGTTACCGCGTACCCAGACGCCATACATGGGCGGTCAGATATCGCCTACTGGCAGCGGCCGAAGCGATCGCCATTCGGCTTCATAACCCTGACTTATGCGAACATAAGGAATTGGTCTGGGCACACTCAACTCTGGCCCCATGTATTGCAGACACATTGTGTGGTTAACACCACACACACACACCCTTGATCACTGCGGGACCGATCACCTAGCATGGGCACTTAGACCGTCTAGGCTTCTGAACAGCTACCCTTATCTGTTATTTATGTTTCAACGTCTCATTCGTGGTGTATTAGCCTGAACCGAACCACTGAAAACAGTAGCTTGTGTGATAACTCTTCACGCTGCTGTCTACACCTGGGATATTTTATCATTTTTTGAATCTATGTCTGCTTAAAGACATTGAAAGGAACAAAATATGAAGGTAAGGGAAACCTTGAAGCAACAGATAACTTTCGGTGAACGATCATTAATACTCATGGTGCGTACTGGTTAGCCCCCTCTCACTGCTAACAAAAACAGTTGCACAACTTACCTCGGGGTACGCTGTAGACCATGTCTTGCTGGGTGCGGGCAACTAGTGCAGTTAATCAATGCGCTGTGTTTTAACTTATATGCGGGATATTAGGGCGTTCACGATACCATATAATTGTGTGGAGATCACTCTTGTTATGCAGCTTCAGATTGTGGGAAACGGCGTCTTAGAGGATGTACAAGTAGGAAATTTTCAGTACTGCTGTATACTACTTATCTGTTCTGGACACGTTCCATCATGTAGCTAGGCTTAATCAATGCTGCAACTTTATCCCTTTGTCGAGCCGCTCGAAGCTTTCTACCATGAACCCTTGTCCCAATATGTGTATAACGACTGTTTCGCTATGAAGTGAGACCTCTGACTAGGAAATGTTTTGGGAGCTATACCAGCCCGGTTTGAGTTCTTGTCTCCACAGAATATGCCTAATTATTAATCACTGCAGGGTCTGTCAATGTTTAACTGTGGAAAATGACGTCAGGCTTATGCACGTTTGGTAGATCTAAAATATACGTATGGCCTTGAACACAAACTAACATTGAAATATACTAATGATTTTTATAGCAGCTTGTGAAGCTCTACTATAGGATAGTCATATTTGAAGTATCGAAAGCTAGTGATTGACGTTATTGCGACTTATTCTTGTTATGAATCACCAGCCCATGGGCTGTCTGCAGCAAGTACGCTGATATCAACTTGGTCAGGGAAAATGCTGAATTAAAATACCACCAACCACAGCAGACACTTGGTGCGGACATTGCATATGACGTCTACGATGCCTCACATTCGCACAATGGGAACAATTGAATTGGTCCACGGCAATCATTTGATTTGCATTCCACTTTGTAGCAGCAAGAAATGGTTATGTTGACTGCAACCAATGTAATTATAGGCATCATCTGGCCATTTCAAGAGGAAAGTATGTGCACACTGAGCTCTTTTCTGTATTTCCTCGCCTGAGCACATAGTTAGGTTGAGGATGAGCATCACGGACGAACCCAAATAGAACCGCCTGCCGTATTTTCGGATCGGTTTTAAGTACATGTGGCTGGCGAGTTGTAGTTAACTCAACAACATGTAACCACAGTTGACAGACTCATTAGTAGTGCATAATCTGAACGCATTTCACCCCCTTACCAATGTTATCATAAACGGCTCTAAATTTGACAGAAATATCTAACCGTGGCATATAGGTTAGACATTCAAACCTGTAACTGTCTAATTTGACACAAGATATAGTCTACTCTGGAGTCAAAGAATAGTGCACGCATAGCTTCTGCTAAGTGACGCAGAAAACGCTAAGGTCAGCAAGTTTAACTCACCGTTGTCCACTGCGCGGGAGCTGTAATTAAAACGAACGCGATTTGAATAAACCTTTTAACCAATCACACAAATCTGGAAAACAATATATTGATAAAATTTGTATTAAATGAAATGCTTGACTGGATCTCATAGTATTATTTTTCTATGTCTGAACCTTGAAATAATAAACCTGTTGCAGCAGAACAAGGAAAAGATATGAAATGAATTATTTATGTATTCAATATCTGCATTTATTATTAATATTTTATGGACATGACTAGCATAAATTTCCGAAATTGAAAACATTACTCGTCTCCTTGTTCCTAAAGCTCAACTATTATTTTACAAGGTTTGGATCAGTTAAATTGCTTGATGCGTGGCACAATGTGACCAACACAATATACTACCGATCAGCATAAACTTGTGCATATAAATATTGTACATTTGTCCTTTCTTGCACCGCACACTAGCTGAATATTTCCTCCAACAATCACTACATATAACATAACAGTAGCTCAATCAGCTACACAAATATACAAGGTGATTTATAAGGTCCCGCAATTTGTCCACCAATGAGCAGTAAACGTTTTATAGAATATATGAATAAAGATTGCAGCGATCAATAATATGAAGTAATCGTTTCCATTATTCTCTTTAAAGCGTTCCTGAGATTAAATAAGTCACATTAATCCGATATTGTGTCTTTAACAAATGAAGCTATATATGTGACATAACTGTCGTTTACTGATGCATCATACTTAAAAGTTTCCTGCTGTCTGATTTTCAGCAGCTAAAACAAAGATTTCATACTAGATCGCGGGTAAACCGCAGGAGTACGAAAACAGTTGTGACATCATAATCTAACCTAAAAATAGCTGCTTGTTATTAATCCACCAGAAACCTCGACTGAAAAAATCTGCGATGAGCAGCAGGAATTTCTGACAATTTGAAATAAAAATTATGCTCAAATGTAACGGATGCAGATTTACAACAACATGATTTTGAGAACAAATCCAGTGAAATTTTGGAAGCAAAATCATAAAACGATTAACACTGTACACTACTTACTCGTGGCTGTTTCCAGAAAGTGAAATACGTCATACAGTAAAACAAATGTTATCCAAATTCGCAAATTACAAGTCGTGTTAGTTACATTTTCCAACAACCATCGGGTTCCAAATTCAAAATTTTATCCGCGGTTCTACTTATCTGAAACCTAACAGCCCCACTGCATATGTGTATTAGAAACAAATAGTGTAGTAGGGAGTAGTTCATCTCTGCGCTATTGAATAAAATAAGCTAGAGTACATTCATCGTGATTTGATTGCTTTGTGTTATAGGACCACAAAATGATTGGCATTTAATTTATTCTGTTAGGACAAGATAGTCTAGCCGTTACACGTGTGCTATCTGTTATATAATACCAAACAAATGACCAGTAGATTTGCAAATTTTTGAACGAAAAAAAACAGTTATTTTTGCCTTCTGAATTTGTTCTACAATAGTACTTGGGATTTGTTCGTACAGAAATGTTTTATCCAAATTTACAATGGTTGAGACTATCATTGTGAATCACAAAGCTAAATATGCTACAATGCACCACCATGAAATTTCCGGTTAAAATAAGTATTTGAAATCTGATGGAATTCAAAAGTTTACTCTAATTTCATTTGGCCTAAGGGGCGTTATCTTGGTAGCCTTTCACTCAAGCATCACAACTGTATGCAGGACATGGGTCCATTTAAAGAACAAACTTTTAGTACTAGTTTTTGTTATAATGTTACTCGATCAGCAGCCAGCAGTGTCTAAATTGCAGACATCTGCACGACCATAAGTGAGCGTTTAGCAATCAGATATTAACGAACTCTGCACCATATTGTCAAATACAGAAAACTGTAATGTCAAATTATTATATTTGTTGGTTTACAAGTAACTCACTATCCGCTGCAAGATGGTGAAGGAGGAAAACCCATTATTAGTTACAATGCATATCAGCTGAACGAATAGCAATAGACCGTATATAAATGTTAAATCAGTGTGCATAATGACGGTTGGCTAACGGTCAAAATGGTGTGAGGTTGGTTCACATAGACAAAAATATTCCCACTTTTCAGCAGTGGTAGTCTACCAGACTCATTTAAGTAGATAATCACTCG
This sequence comes from Dicrocoelium dendriticum, assembly GCA_944474145.2. NCBI lineage: Eukaryota > Metazoa > Platyhelminthes > Trematoda > Plagiorchiida > Dicrocoeliidae > Dicrocoelium > Dicrocoelium dendriticum. The sequence goes on along the minus strand of CALYDF020002600.1, from coordinate 12,380 downwards.
GCTGTGATCAGACACTTATACCTAAACGTGCTTTTTGTACAGAATTTGGCATCGAATCCTTGCACACCATTTAATTCGAGTTTGATGTAAAAGGAAATATTGAACTTAGCAACCAGAAACTTTTGCTTGACCCGCAATATTTTAGCCTGGGTTTGCTGCTCAACCGAGCGGTAACCTAAGAAAAGTTTACAGCGTAAAGTGTAAGCAGGAAAACGTAGTGGTAAATCCTATCGTAGCAGCCAACTCAAGGACCGATCAAACAGCCATGATACACCACCTATACACTCACAGACGGCGGGAGCAGAATGCGAAGCATACTTCCACCTATTGGGCAGTTGGATCGTTGGTTGTTCACCCTAGGTCGAGAGTGCGGCATGCAATTCCAACAAGCCCTATGACCTACTGCCAAAGTCACATGAGCGGTCAGGTTATTGTATCTTCTCGCAAATGCTCAACAATTACGTTGTGCGTCAACTAAATCACGAAATCTACGCCCGGCTGCCGTGGCAAAACCTTGATCCGGTTGCACTCTAGGTTCAAAAATAAAACTCGGAGAAAGGTCTTAAGAGGTAGATCAATGTCCTTCGCCTAGTTAATGTAGTTATCATATACGCCTACTGTCGAAGTTATCCACAGCAACATGTGGCTTTGACATGCTGGACATCGAGCAATTCCAACAATATTTGTCGTCCAATCCTCAAAAGTAATGTCTCCATTAGAATTGTAATCGCATTAAGCAAAAAATATTGAAGTTTAGCCACAAAAACCTTGCAACTGTAACTGAATTAACCCAAATCATGAACATACAGCCACAGCTAGTTCACACTTACCCATGACTAAGCTTGTAAGCATAAGCAAGAACACTATTTGACACAAGATTCTCATGACGTAGGTTTCGTCCCAGTGATACTAAAAGCACTATGCGAGTGAACGGCTGGAGATATACACTGTGCACAACTGTGCCCTTGACTCAGTGTAGGCTTATTGGAGGACGGAAATGCAAACAATATACCAGTTGTTGCGGGTGTGTTAACCTGCGATCCAATGAATACCATTGCATTCTGTATCTTATTGATGATTTTGAACGCAGAAAATGGGCTTACCAAGAAAAAGTACACCCAATTTATCACCTGCGCTGCAACTCCTCCATTGGTATTGTGCACCAGCTATCCATCAAATATTTTTAAACAACTGTTTCACAATACACTTGAGATCGTATGGTTGGCGGCATCGGGTTTCTGATTTGCCTATTACTGTGGCCTCCATAGTACAGCCACAGGACGCCTGCGCCTATAGAGGGACCATGGGTGGGTTGCGCTGCACCATACACAACTCTATCCACACACCCTATATCCAGTGTAATAAAAAAATAAAATAACATGCCAGCTGTAAGCCGTAACGGCGTGACCACCACCAGTCGCGCGCAGGCTGAGTAGACCGCGAGGACGCCCACACTTACGCGGATTCGAACCGGGGATCTTATGGTTGCAAACCAGGTGCGCAGACTACTCGGCCACCGGCCGACCATATCCACCGTAAAACCGAAGGAATAAGACCAGGAGGTATTACGTTACATCAACGGAACCGGCCCACACTCCTTCACAGGCAAACACAAGCATTTTGTACTTGGGGCATCAATCGAACAAAAGGCGGTGACTGGACCGTAGTCCGCCCCACATGAGTGCATGGAACCACTCTTCTAGCCTAGTACGGTTACGAGGACCATGCTCTTCGTTCCCACAGCAACGATCCACGGTCTTTTGGAACCAATAATCGAGGTGGGGGTGTTTGAACGGTGGGCACCTTGTCAACACTCACAACTTGAGCGAACGTGCGTGCAAATCGCTCACTTGTGCACTCCTGGTTTTTTCACTGTGGCTCGGCGGCAATTCATCGCACAACTTTGGGTCTATACTTAATCGTCATGATTTTAATAGCTCCACCTTGTGATACTATTTTCTCGAGTACACTCCAGTGCATTCTACATTTACCCAGAATTCTAAATTCCGGGCAGTGTTTCGCCGAGATCCAAGCGCCAAAAGTTGCCTAACTCCAGTCATCGGAGACATTGTTTGGTCTCTCTCGATAGACCATTTCAACGGCTTAGAACGAACTGTCACTTGTACACATCCAACATTGCTTGGAGCAGCTACAAGTCTCAAGGCAACTTCAGCTGGCGCGATCCATGCGCATAGCCACCAAAATTCTCAATCACACCCGCGTGTAATCTGCTCCATGTTCACGATGACACATTTGACTGACACGTCAGAGAGGACAGTCTGCGAGCACACAACTGCAACGTGAACATTGTGACGTTGCCGGCAATGTCAGTAACAGAACAACTTTTTACCTTAGAAGGTGTATCATTCAAACGGTTCGTAACATTTCCTCACCAAGTGCCATGCCCAGGGTGCCACAGACTAAAGACATATGTGGATCATGTTACAAACTTGTTAAGGGGAGCAAGCTGTGCCGTAACTGTCGCAACATTTTCCATAGGAGATCATCATCATCATTATACACATCAGCTAGAGGTGGGAAAACATCTCCGCTATTGCGCCGCAATACATGAAGGAAATGGTTGGCGGCATCCGGTTTCGGATTTGCCTGTCACTGTGGCAAGCCACAGGACGCCTGCGCCTACAGAGGGACCATGGATGGCTTGAGCTGCACCACCCACAGCTCCAACCAAACACCCCATATCCAGTGTAAGCCCGAAGGAATAAGACCGGGAGGCATGTGGATGGGAAGCACGTTTCATCAACGGAGCCGGCCCACACTCCTTCACAGGCAAACACAAGCACGCTGTATTTGGGGAATCAACCGCACACAAGGCGGTGGCTGGACCGTAGTCCGCTCCATACTGAGTGCATGGAACCACTCTTCGAGCCTAACACGGCCACAAGGACCGTGCACCCTGTCCCCTCCAGCAACGACCAACTGTCTCCTGGAGCCAGTATGGACGAGGTAGTGGGTAATAGACATTTTACTTACGGTCTTTTGATCGGAATGGCCGAGGTCCACATCAAGTGAACCGAGGTCTCAATTGAGGTTGCTTGTAGCAACCCAACCACCAGCGGATTCTCCAAATTCAACTTTGCAATCTTTTCCGCTGGACCAAGCGTTGCTCGTGGATCTCAGTGGCATAGTGCTTATGGCGTCAACCATGAGCCACTAGGCTCTGAGTTCCAGCCCAACTCAGGCTATCTCCAACTGATGAGTCCCAACAGGACGAAACCGCGGTCTTGGGGTGCCGGTGTTGGGATGAGCAACACTATAATTTTCATTTTACTTACGGTCTTTTGATCGGAATGGCCGAGGTCCACATCAAGTGAACCGAGGTCTCAATTGAGGTTGCTTGTAGCAACCCAGCCACCAGCGGATTCTCCAAATTCAACTTTGCAATCTTTTCTGCTGGACCAAGCGTTGCTCGTGGATCTCAGTGGCATAGTGCTTATGGCGTCAACCATGAGCCACTAGGCTCTGAGTTCCAGCCCAACTCAGGCTATCTCCAACTGATGAGTCCCAACAGGACGAAACCGCGGTCTTGGGGTGCCGGTGTTGGGATGAGCAACACTATAATTTTCATTTTACTTACGGTCTTTTTGATCGGAATGGCCGAGGTCCACATCAAGTGAACCGAGGTCTCAATTGAGGTTGCTTGTAGCAACCCAACCACCAGCGGATTCTCCAAATTCAACTTTGCAATCTTTTCCGCTGGACCAAGCGTTGCTCGTGGATCTCAGTGGCATAGTGCTTATGGCGTCAACCATGAGCCACTAGGCTCTGAGTTCCAGCCCAACTCAGGCTATCTCCAACTGATGAGTCCCAACAGGACGAAACCGCGGTCTTGGGGTGCCGGTGTTGGGATGAGCAACACTATAATTTTCATTTTACTTACGGTCTCTTTGATCGGAATGGCCGAGGTCCACATCAAGTGAACCGAGGTCTCAATTGAGGTTGCTTGTAGCAACCCAACCACCAGCGGATTCTCCAAATTCAACTTTGCAATCTTTTCCGCTGGACCAAGCGTTGCTCGTGGATCTCAGTGGCATAGTGCTTATGGCGTCAACCATGAGCCACTAGGCTCTGAGTTCCAGCCCAACTCAGGCTATCTCCAACTGATGAGTCCCAACAGGACGAAACCGCGGTCTTGGGGTGCCGGTGTTGGGATGAGCAACACTATAATTTTCATTTTACTTACGGTCTCTTTGATCGGAATGGCCGAGGTCCACATCAAGTGCACCGAGGTCTCAATTGAGGTTGCTTGTAGCAACCCAACCACCAGCGGATTCTCCAAATTCAACTTTGCAATCTTTTCCGCTGGACCAAGCGTTGCTCGTGGATCTCAGTGGCATAGTGCTTATGGCGTCAACCATGAGCCACTAGGCTCTGAGTTCCAGCCCAACTCAGGCTATCTCCAACTGATGAGTCCCAACAGGACGAAACCGCGGTCTTGGGGTGCCGGTGTTGGGATGAGCAACACTATAATTTTCATTTTACTTACGGTCTCTTTGATCGGAATGGCCGAGGTCCACATCAAGTGCACCGAGGTCTCAATTGAGGTTGCTTGTAGCAACCCAACCACCAGCGGATTCTCCAAATTCAACTTTGCAATCTTTTCCGCTGGACCAAGCGTTGCTCGTGGATCTCAGTGGCATAGTGCTTATGGCGTCAACCATGAGCCACTAGGCTCTGAGTTCCAGCCCAACTCAGGCTATCTCCAACTGATGAGTCCCAACAGGACGAAACCGCGGTCTTGGGGTGCCGGTGTTGGGATGAGCAACACTATAATTTTCATTTTACTTACGGTCTCTTTGATCGGAATGGCCGAGGTCCACATCAAGTGCACCGAGGTCTCAATTGAGGTTGCTTGTAGCAACCCAACCACCAGCGGATTCTCCAAATTCAACTTTGCAATCTTTTCCGCTGGACCAAGCGTTGCTCGTGGATCTCAGTGGCATAGTGCTTATGGCGTCAACCATGAGCCACTAGGCTCTGAGTTCCAGCCCAACTCAGGCTATCTCCAACTGATGAGTCCCAACAGGACGAAACCGCGGTCTTGGGGTGCCGGTGTTGGGATGAGCAACACTATAATTTTCATTTTACTTACGGTCTCTTTGATCGGAATGGCCGAGGTCCACATCAAGTGAACCGAGGTCTCAATTGAGGTTGCTTGTAGCAACCCAACCACCAGCGGATTCTCCAAATTCAACTTTGCAATCTTTTCCGCTGGACCAAGCGTTGCTCGTGGATCTCAGTGGCATAGTGCTTATGGCGTCAACCATGAGCCACTAGGCTCTGAGTTCCAGCCCAACTCAGGCTATCTCCAACTGATGAGTCCCAACAGGACGAAACCGCGGTCTTGGGGTGCCGGTGTTGGGATGAGCAACACTATAATTTTCATTTTACTTACGGTCTCTTTGATCGGAATGGCCGAGGTCCACATCAAGTGAACCGAGGTCTCAATTGAGGTTGCTTGTAGCAACCCAACCACCAGCGGATTCTCCAAATTCAACTTTGCAATCTTTTCCGCTGGACCAAGCGTTGCTCGTGGATCTCAGTGGCATAGTGCTTATGGCGTCAACCATGAGCCACTAGGCTCTGAGTTCCAGCCCAACTCAGGCTATCTCCAACTGATGAGTCCCAACAGGACGAAACCGCGGTCTTGGGGTGCCGGTGTTGGGATGAGCAACACTATAATTTTCATCTATCTGAACTTCTCTAGAGTTTCGACCGCCTGTATCACCGGCTACGGAGCTAGGAAATCGGAGATCCTGTGCTTGGTTGAACTGGTAACTTTCTTCACCACGGAAGCTTCAAGTACGCGTTAGAGGATCACTCTATGACTCGATTGAGGTGGAAGGTGGTTATGGCTCAGTGCTGGGACCGTGCTTATTCCTAGTGTTGATCAACGACGTGGTAATACTGTTCTTTTCAACTTTCCTGGTTTTTGCTGATGAAGTTAAAATATGGTGAGCGATAAGTAACAATAAAGCTCACCATCTACTCCAATATGACCTAGATTGCATTTATGAATGGTTAGAGAGGAAGCCGCTTCAGTTGAACATAGCTAAGTTCATCGTGAACCATCTGCGTCACCAGCCAGTGAGCGCATAAAAGCTTGGAGACCACACCTTGCGGAAGTCCTCTCAGGAGCTTGACTTGGGCGTTTGGTACAGGAAGATCTCGGGTGTTCAAAACAAGCAGAGAAGGCGAAGAGAACGGGCAATCAACACTTCGGCCTGCTTCGCAGAACCCTCATTTGGTTTGTATCCTCAATCTTGCTACAAATGCTTATGACACACACGCGGTCCCACGTGAAATATGCTATCTAGGCGTGACAAACTTGGCAGAAACAGGATATTGTTGCTCTCGAGTCTCCTCAACGAAGGGCAAGCGAAAACGTCAGCTGCCTCTTTCGTCTGTCCTATCAGCTTAGACTGAAATCTCTAAGAAGGTGCAGCAGTCGATATCGCTGTTTGTAGGGGGATCTCATAGTGGTTTAGCAGATTCTGAAGAAAGTAAATTACATTTGCCGTCCGCTGCTGGAATAGCACCACAGCACTAACCTGAGGTCATCCTCTGAAACTGACAATACACTATACCTGGCCTAAATTCCGTAGCAATTTCTTGTCCCTCTGCGTGTGCCAGCCCTGGAACGCCCTCCCTAATTATATTGTCTCTGCTCCCAACCTGGCGATATTTAAAAGACTAGTTGACAATGCGTTGTCTCATTTGCATCGTATTTTATGACATGTTAACCTGGGGCTAAAAAACGCAATCAAACGGTGTCTTACCAAACTCCCAACCAAGAGATGTATGCATGTATACCTTTAATACGCAAACGTCTCCGCTATTCTACATAAGTCTATGGTGAGTCCACCAAAACGCTTTTCTCTTTAGCATGCAATTTAATTCGCACAATTATTTCCATTCCACGGGACTCGCTGAGCATTGCTTTGTTACCCGCAATACACCATTGTTTCATTGTTCCATCAAGCGCAGCCATACCGGGAAAATCAAACAACCAACAGGGAATTTGAGGGAAACCAATCAGCAAACTTGACGAAGTATATGCAACAGAGTAATAGAATTGCGCAAATCAAGTAAAGAGGAGTGCGTTTCATCCAGATTTAAATGATCTAAATTAATTGTAAGTTGGTTTAGTCCAACTTCAGTGAAGAAACACTAAGAAAGCAACCTTAACCTCAGCATGAGGCCCAGTTGAGATCGTATACTAGGCGCGTAAAACACTACGTTTTGCTCATTATTTGTATTCCTATGTGGTAATCTCTAACGTAGTTGCAATGATACGTGGTGAAAGTTACATTTAACTATTTGAGGGTCATTCGCTTCGCAGCATTCACTTCTTGGATCATGAGGGTATGTATTGGCCGCCAAATTTCTTGATTTCGCCCTCACGAATAGTACAAGGTATTCACTTCCATTCTGAATTTACATTATTAGAAATCTATGGAAACTGTCACAAACACGTTCGATGAAAAAACTTCGCGGCTTTCAGTGTGATCTATTGACAAGTAGGCCTTTAAGAGAGAAGTTGATTGAACTACGCTGGGTTATCACTTTACCTGCCTCATTTAGTTATATATTCCTTGAGAAAAATGCAAATAATTGACGCATATTAAAGCTTAAATTTTAATGTGGATACCTTTTAATCTTCTAGGACCAAGTATAAAATATCCTAGCACATGATTACCACAGTGCCAATGGTATCGCAGCCATTTTTTTAATTTATAAGTGACTCCAACACTGTGAGGATTTCAACCGGCATAAATAACCGGAGATTATTTGCAAAGGTAGAATAGGTGAATTTATAAAATCGGAAATATTAGCACCTTATTGAACAGTGACAACACGTTTATAAATCTACTATAATCTCACGATGGGTGATGTCTAAAGTCGCGATATGGTGCCTTTGGTTTGGGAGTCTATTTACCATCGGCGAAATCCTGAAAAGCTTGATGCAAAAATCACGTAAATGATGCGAGGGAGCGCTTAATAGCCAAGAGACTAAAAACTCGTTTAAAAGACATGTCCTCAGTGCTCAACTGATCACTTACTTTACCATGTAGAAAGCGGGTTCTTTGGTTAATATTTTTGTTCGTCACAATCAGCCGACAATTCAGATATGTCGACCAGCTTTCCGGAAAAGCACCAGACGGCCGTTTCGCCCTATTGGGGCTCATCAGTGGTGCGCATCCTTCGGTCCTCTGCTAGTGACTCGTGCCAACCAGCCCGCAGTTTATGCGACGAACAAAAATACTCACCAAAATCCTTCCACTCATACGTATTGCCAATTCGCCCTTACGGATTCCACAAAATGCTATGTCGATTCATAGCTGCCGTAACCGGGAAGTTCTGACATCGGAAGGCAAACCGCTGTCATCTGCATGGCAGGTGCCTGCATGGCAGTGGAGGATGGGTCGGGCTATATCGCATTTAGCTAACTATTCATGATAGTCAGATACCGTCCTCCATGGCGCAGTTGCATAAACTGCGGGCTAGTTGGCAAGAGCCACTAGTAGTCATGGGTTCGATCCTCCGCAGAGGACTGAAGGATGCGCACCACTGCTGAACCCCAATAGGGCGAAACGGCCGTCCGGTGCTTTTCCGGATAGCTGGTCGACATATCTGAATTGTCGGCTGATTGCGACGAACAAAAATACTCACCAAAATCCTTCCACTCTTTGGTTAATTTTGAACTTCGAGCGAGGTCTAGCATGAAGCAAACGGGTTTTGATGACACAAGTTGCCTCAGCAAGTAAACAAATTACTGAGCATCTGAAACAAACTACAGGTGTTTAAAAGTATTTAATCAGCTATTTGAAACATTCAGGATTCTTATTTTCACTACAAAGCCTTCAAAAATTTGTAGCCCGTTTGTGTGTGTTTGTGTGAAACTTACACACTGACGGATGTCGCATTTTCACCAACATTTGCAGTAAATGCCAGTACTCATCCGAGCCAACGGGTCGGACAATTATACTTACTTGCTCCTCGGACCGCAATGTTCCCCTCAAGCGAGAGGACCGATAGCCATCTACTCATATTGTGCCAAGAACGAAGTGGCAAGCAAGCACACTATTTATCGGACTCTACCACGATAAGGTAAGGTATAACGCATGCTCCTATTTGTCGGACTTTTCCGTCCCACAACGCGACATACGTAGGAAATTACTATCTGCCATATTCGTGCATCATTTCTCTCCCAGTTGATGAGTGTTGGCTGTAATTTTGATCCCGTATCTTCGCTTCCGTAACTTAAATTCTTATCAGCCTGGAAGTGTTCTAAGGCTCATGATTTGCTTGATCGCGGTTGCGATACTCGGTGTGGGGTTACTCCTGGATGCTCCAACAAAGACTTTTCTGGCTACTTTATTGGCATTCAGATAAATACATTTTACATTTTCCTTGGCTCAGGCCCCTTACCTTTCTTCACCTGCAATCCACTATCCGCCTGTTCTATGGGTCTTGCGTTGTGCCGTTCGATCTCGTCCTTTACGTCTGTGCCTGCTTCTTTCCTCGCTCGTTCTTGTGGCTTTCCAGTCTTTCGCGTGAGCGTTACATTCCGCGCTACTACAACATACCTGACCCAAAGCTACAGGAAGTACTAATCGTGTACCCAGTTAAAGGAATAGATTAGAGTTCAGACAGTGCGAAACTCGCTCCCCTAGCCTGTATTTAATGTAAGGCAATACATAATCGCGAACAGTGTGTTGATGCGCATACCAAGTGCCGCACGGTGCATGCTAGGTGTAGGTCCCAATATAATGTTATTATTTTGTTATCAGGGGCGTCATCATTTCTCCTGGGATTGTCAATATAATGTTCGAAATACTCTCCGTGCAACAAAGCTGCCGGAAGATATTGCCTGAATGGTGCAAACTAACACTTGTGGTCTGGGGACATAGGTAACGTACTAATGGTAATAATGGATGGACTAAAATGTTTTTAAATTTAGTCGCTCCGTGGAACTATCGTGTATTTTACTTAGTAAGTAAATAAGTAAGGAAGGAAGTAACATTTTAGCAGCGAAAAATTGCTTTACGCACTTGTTATCTCAGAGGCATCCATTAGATTTCACTATGGTGTTCCATTTTGTTTTGTTCGGAAATAGTGTGAAAATCAAAGTAAAATCATTTGCAGTAGTCGAAGAACATATCCATTAATGTTAACTGCCATGTGGTGGATTAACTCGCAACATTTGGGTCAACTCTGCTGAAAGACATGCAATCGCTGAGACGGGGAAAGGCTAGCGTGAGTTGTCTGTGGTGTAAACAGCCAGGTTCATAACGGAAATGCTCACGAATAGCAAAGAGGCAAACTTACTATCAATTTGCTTCTTTTGAGCACGGGAATATCGGTGCAATGGAAGGACCTCCATGATGGAACGTAGGTAACCATTCAAAACCGGATGATAAGATTGTGCAATTCTACTCCAGAAGAGGCTCAGAGAAAACAGGAATTTAAGATCCACAATAAAATAAAATAAAGTAACAATGTATATTCTCGATGTTACACGAGGCATGATCAGTTTTGTACAAGCTGATATGCGACAACTCCTGCTTGGCCACATTCTAATCTTGACAAAGAATGTGTGTATATTCATAAAAGATATAAGATATGGCTGTGATATATATTTCCATGTTGAAATATTTAGTTCTTTTGTGAATGCGAAGGTGTCGACAGGTGTCGACCGGCGGTGAACGCCAGTTTACAGTGAAGAGCCAAATGTATTTAGGCAAGTAAGTGGATACGTGTGCAAGAACCCGTACGAAGCTAAGGGGCTTCTACGCGCAGTGCAAAACAGTCATCGTTGCTAGTTGAAGGAGAGAAGGATTACACGCTGAGTAAGGGGTGAGACTGGTACCGTCTACGGCGAAGAGCCAAATCGGTTGGAGCCAGTAGGTGGTTACTTGAGTAATGAAAAATACGAAGCCGGATTTTAATGTTAGTGTAGAACTGGACCTCGTTCCCATAACTTCCGACTGTTCTAGGCCAATAAATTCTAAATAGGGATTGAGTCGAGAAATCGGCTTAAATAAGTGCGGTATGCTGCAGCCGTTGGAATCGGTGACTGCCGTCTGACCGCATTTTATATCGGCTTTCACTTCACTCACTGTGGTCATTCCAGTTCTCTACAAACTATTGTGCGTGTGCTCATTCAAACCAGTTCAATGAGCGCTACTTAGTGTTTTTGTCCTCTTGGACTTAACTAATGTGGATAATACTGTTACACCCATTCTCTGTTTCGGCAAAACCTTCGTCGTGTTCTGCTTGTAAAATCATCATACTCACAAGCATTTTGAGAATAATTTTGGTCTAATTCGGTAGAAGAAGCTAAGTACTCTCAAACGATCCTGCTATTATCCATACAGGCGCAAGCGTAACAGTTACTAGACACATCGTGTCATTCACCTGCTCAACATCGCGTCCGAGGCACTTAGGGTAGTTTTCCAACGTCCCGCGTGCGTCGTCCTGTAACGAGACTCCATCAATATACGCTGCGCCTTCGTGTGCTTGTGTGCGCATCGCTGAATCCCACTATCTGCGCGCTGCCGCAAGAGTTAGACATTGAGACAGTCACTATCTCGGAGGACTGAACTTGAGGTCGGATCAATCAATCTAGGGTCCTGGGTAGGACTAACCATCACACGTTCACGTGCCCTGATGAGTGCAAATAACCGAGTCGCGGTGCCTGAAGGCGCCTGTGGAATGTGCAATAAGATGTCGAAGTAAGAATTTTTGTGGAAATTGCCAAACCGATTTCCATGCAAAATGCGGGTAAATAAAACCAAGCGAGTGCAGGCTGAGCAGCAGCAGGCCTGACTCATTTTGATTCTGTGCGAAGTGTAATACTGTCCCACTATAGTTAAATCGTAATTTCACTGTGCCAGAAGTATGAAAGACTTACAGACGTAGTTGAGGAGATGCTGGGCACCAAAATGGCCTCGGCAGGAACAAGCATAGCAGAATGTCTGACAAAACCCCATCCGCCTAACTCCACTGCAAGCCAACTCAACGACATTGAATGCTACACTAATAAATTTGCACCTGCGAACACTGCCAATAATTCAAACCGCCCAAACTTTCCCGAACCCATAACCCCCAGCTCATATACAACAATACCCCCTAAGACAATTCCTCCCACCAGATATTGCCGAAAACCATGAAACACGCAAATTCAAGTGACAGCTGGGCTGTTGTTGTATCAAAGTGTACTTCAGAGTTAGACGCTGCTGTTTCTATAACCACACCTACACCTAATGGGTAAGGTAACGCTACACGGTTGCACAGCAAATCGCTGGGTCTCCCCCAATTACGGTCCGCACTCCACACGGGTCTTGCAAGGCAAC
>CALYDF020002598.1:0-55773 GCA_944474145.2 Dicrocoelium dendriticum | reverse complement strand
AGTCAGCTGGAATGTCGCAGGAACTGTATTTCTCTTCAGATTTATTAACCGTGGCACACTCTTTCGCATTTGTCATTTCTGGGCCAAGGTCACTCATGTTCAAACAAGACTTCCTACTGCATTACTTACTTTGAAGTTTTAAAATCAAGTGACGACAAATCAAAGACAATATTGTGTTTACTAACCTGCACGAACGCAGCGTCAACTGCTTTAGTTGTGTGCTAACGTGGAAATTATGTTTTTTTATATTTGAGCGATTCATTGAAGTGTCACTATTTGAATCCATGTTAGTTACACATGTAGTCCTGCTTGATCTTAAGCACAGTATAAATGATCCGTGTTATAGATTGTTCCATTGTTTGGTGCACTGTGTACATGCTGAATACTTACACAAAGTTTGATAAATGTCTGCACAATATTAACATGTTGCGATATTTACACTTGGGATACTGGTTCGTTTGAAACAACAAACGGATCCAAGCAATTCAAACCATTGAATTTAACCATCATCTGTTAGTTATCACTTGAATCTGATTGTATGAGGTGCAGACATCAATGGAAATCCTCCATAAATAAGATCCATCTATAAGAGCATTTTCGGATGTCAACGCCAAGGATACTGCTACAATTGTAACAATCTAATATTTCGGAATCATATCCTGAGTAACGGGCACCCGAATTGGTGCTTGACAATCTTCCAGATAATTATGCGTACTCCCGAACATTGGACGAGTACTACTTGAAAGGAACCAATACATTTTGTTTGTTTGTGATCTCATTAAAGTTAACCTAAACTCTTCATGTAGATTTTTAACAAACTGATGAGGTTGAAGACGGAAATATGGCCGTGCTCCGCAGGTCTACCTCACTCTTCAATAACACCAGTGATACTATTGTTGGTCCAACTACAGTCCTCAACGTTATGCGGCACTTGAGGAAATTGGCTGCAACGTAGTGACTGGTGAAAGTTGAAGGTATTTGTTTGTATCCCAGTGAGTTGAAGTTATATGTATATAAGAATCGATCATGTTACATTATTCACAGATAGTAACAGAAGCTGAAAGCAACCGTGATGATGCGAGGTAGCCCGATTTTTCCGGCATTGCGCACACTCCCAATTCTAACCAAATGTTTCATAAGTTTATGCAAGTACCGCGGCATCTGACAGGCTGCATACCAGTGCTTCTATTGTTGCATCGTCGCGTTTGACCCACACTCGTCGAAATGCCTTAATAATCAGGAACATTAAGCAATTCAGGTTGGAGCAGAGTGCTGACGTAAGTGTATGTCCGTGGTCCATTTCTTAAACAGTGACCGTATAATACAATGACAAGAATCGCATTGCTTTGCTTGCACTATCAAAAATATGCAGACTGTGGCTTTTCGACACGAAGTCCTCAATCGTTCGGTCGACATTGTTGTCCGTTTGTGCCTCAAGGCTTGACTCTCTAGATAAGCACTGTCAAGATAAGCATTCGAGATCTCCTGATCCGTTTGCATGGCTGGTTAGCATGCCATGCGACCACACACTAATAGGTGCAGTGTAATCCATGGATCCACTTGCGATTAAGTGCGCCACAATCGCAGGTACAGTTGCCTGCATTTGTTGTTTCAAACAAATTTCCCGTTGGGTAGCCAGACAACTATTAGAAACGCCCGGGTATCGCCCAGCGGAGCAAACGGCTCAGAGAACAGTCCGAGCCAGTGCTACAAAATGGTGATCGGTCCAAAAATATTGGTAGATAAATTGCAACCCTAGATAAACTAAGCTGCATTACAGATGGCCTACTATGCCTTCAGTCCGGGAGCGTTCTGCAGCGGTTCACTTCTTCAACGATCAACTTGCTTGGGTAAGCTTTTCAGGTGCCAAATTTCGTTTCCGGAATTTCTGGTTGCATCTTTGTAAATGTCCCTGCTACTTTCCCTTGCCCCCACAAGTAATTAGGCCGCTAACTACCGTTTACACCGTGAACCAGCTGCCCACAGAAATTAGGATTCAAATGCAAGTACATTAGAGTCAAAATAAAACTAATTTTTGAAAAGTAGTGTACTTCCTTCAGTACAGAAAATGTGCCATCGAAGAATTCACACTGATTCACCAGAATTTTATGCTTTTTCCTTGATTCCAATTTGCTCGCAAGCATAACGCCGTAAACGTTTAGTGATCCGCTGAAAGCGGAGCCTAAACATATGCCTTCTACATCGCATACATATGCATTAATTGAGTTAAATCCTAGTTAAACAATTTTTCCGAAATTGCTTATACAAATATTTGCTTTTGTTGGCTCAGTAATGCATTCAAACCTGTCCAATCTGCAATATAATCAGATTCTTGCTACCGTGAACCCAACGTTGGAGTACGGTTTTAAACGTAATCCTATAAATATTCACCTGTTCCAAAGTCAACAGTTGGTCCGTCACCATCAGGTCTAAAACTATGAGGGGTCCATTCGCTCAATATAGAGCCTTTCAAAGTATCACATTGTTTCAGCTAACTCATTGGGCAGTTTTGCATCTTGGGATGTTGTTTATGCACCGTATTTTTAGCAAGGTATTGCGCTCCAATGGTTGGCAAACCTATTTCTCTGCTAACGCTTTATACCTGGTGCCTTTATGCGTTCCGAAGCGGTTGTCTCATCCGAATACCATCAGCAATCAATTTGCCTCAGCACCATTTACAAGAGGGTTGGTCATAATTGGAGAATTTTGTCTGCCTTTTGTTCAGATTATTCGCGCATTGCACTGATACCAGAAGTAGCTTTCAGTGGAATTTATGAGTCACGTAAAAGTAAACTATAAGCGAAATAAAACACAATATTTTTGATCTGCTTCACTGCATATCAACTGTGTGCTCAGATGTCTGAGCAAACAAATGGCGATTTCTTTTCGTTTATCGCTTTCATTAGCTCGCTCTATTTTCATTCAGGATTATCTAATAGAACATTTGTCTTATTCTGATAATGTCTCGATGATCGAACTGACCCAAATTCGCCTGAAGAATTACTGATCCGATTAACCATTTGCGTTACTGAAAAGATGCTTTAAGCAAAGTCGAACCTGACTTCTTGTTTGATACTACTCTCAAAAAGCCAGTACTCTCATATATTACAGCATTTTGAAACGACCACCGAATATTGTGCCGTATGACTCCTAGTCTGCGGTCGCACAGCAACAACGGCAATGGCGAGAGGATACTGACAGAACATTTATGTTTATCCATCAGGACGGCATATACCGACCACAGGATAATCACAAACACAGTGGACCATAACGTTTGGTAACGACAAAGCTAACACAAAATCCGGCTGGGTCCTTGCATTGCAGAAGCCCAAGCTTATGACTAAGAAGCAGAAAGTCGGAGCGCGCGGCCATTTAAAGTCATTTTGCATTTCAGCCAACGGCACCCAGTTATTATGGGAGATTCAACGTAGCAGTCAACGGGTACTTGACTAGTAGGGTTGATTGCAGCAGAAAGCTTTCGCGTGGGACCAGTGGCAACTGCTGAGCTACTAATGTGGCGACTTGGTCTTAGTCCGTTTCGCTACGGACTAACACACTCGGTTTAACCAAACTACGAACAAGAGTCGTGTCCTCCCTAACCTCCATACCTTGTAATTGGTGTGGCTATGCTGGACGAGTGAGCGCCATATTATTTTGCTTCCGCTGCAGGTTGACTCACCATCCGCATATATTATTTGCAAATAGATCAACAACCTTTTTGTCCGAAGCACGGCTGCAACGGCACTCGATTTTAAGCATCTAACGATAATCGGGTGTTTTTATGTGGTACATACAACATCAAGCACTTTTGCCAGGTCAAAATATACAAACGTCACATCAGGTGAAATCGAGATTAAGCAGGAATATGAAACTGTGCGAACACAATGCATGCAAAATATCTAGAGCATTTTACGGCTCCCCATGCCGCATACATATTTGTTTTACTAGGTCACAAGATTTCAGGCGAGCCATCTGCTGATCGAAAGTTCTGCACCTGGTCTGTGGACGTACAAGGCATATTCTCTAATAGGGGATTGGTTTCCGCTTTGAAACATTGTCTAAGCTATGGAGTCTGGTGGTGCACAATGGTCGGCGACGGGCTTACATTAGGTTATATAGGGTATATACATTTATCATTACATTAGCAAAATTAAGGTATTGAGATTGGTTAAATCAATGAAGCCAAGTAGCCCGCGAGACCTGAACCGAGAATCTAAAATTGCCAGCACATGACTACCAAACCAAATATTCCGGGGTAAGCAATCAGTTTCATATAATAATAAAATGTATCCATTCAAAGAACTCGCGGAACAAAGAAGCCAGCAACAAATCTTCAAAGGATGGCGGTTGAACTGTTCGATGTTTTTGACAATTTTGTTGCAAACATTTCGTCACCATTCGAGATAACAACATATGTGCGTTATTACATGGCGCTTAGGATGTCTTAAACAGCCATGCGAAATAACAACATCACTCACAGCTGCGTGTCTTTGCTTAATCGTCAAGCCGTAAAGTATCATCCTGTATGTATGTAAATGTTGCCTGAATCGGTTCATCAGTGGTCCGATTCACGAGCGATAAACAGCTGGCAAAGTATTGCATGCTGGATAGCTTCCATATTATAATTTGTTTGCAACGAAAATGCTTTACAAATAATCTCAACACAACTGACCGAATTCAAGCGACGGGTTATTTTGTTAAGCTGCAGCAGAAGCCGCATTCGCGGGTTCAGTGTGACCAAGTATAAAAGGGAAGCAAGTGCACTCGCAGTAATATGAATGCGAAGGATTTTCTTGTTCTTCAATGAAGATTGCAGGTATATGGAATTTGCCATCGGTATTCAACCAACTTGCCTGCCAAGTTGAGGATTAATGTGTATAAATAGTTAGTTTACGCCAAGTCAAGTGCGTACAAGCGAATGGAAAATTCGCAGAATTCCATCCGCACTGGGAAAATTCATTAAAATATGTGGGCTTCTCGGTTCTGTGTACGGAAACATTTGCATTCGTCCTCACGTTCAGGGAGTTGTAGAATATCGACTGAAGCATTCAGACCGAAAAAATCAAATATTAAAAGGCGTCAGTGTTACTTTCTGACATGGTGTGTGATTTTGAGTGGAACAACATTTGAATAAAATTTCCCACTATAATTAACTCGAACATGCGTACAACGCACTCATCATTACTTTAGGCAGTGTAACTTCCAAACGCCCTGTGTAATACACATTAACACAATACTTTTAATGTACTGCAGTCAATTGTGCTTGCGCATGCGTAAGGTTTGGGTAAACACATGTGACCGTTTCAGATATGGTTGATACAGATGGACGCTAACCAGTTTTCCAAAGGTGACCATTTTATCACACCTCAACCACATCACATGTCTGCCGTCCACCGACTATAAAATTATCGCCTTATCGAATGCATAAAGCAGGGCACATAAGCGATAACCTGCTACCTCCAATACAACTGTTAACACTAATTTTTCGAGATCCTCATTTGTCAGCCTGCTCTAACTGATAGTTTTATCAACAGTAGTTAAGGTACAAATGGAGTTCTTTTATTTGCAGTTATCTTCCCCCAACACCGGAATCAATCTATAGGTATACAGGTGCTCATATGACTACGCTACCACATTTCCTTAGTGATCTAGAGTGTTCTTACCTAAACAATTATGTCAACCTACTGCACCTGCGCGTACGTCGAATACTTTGAGTATAGATTCATACTGCCTACCACAAACTAGAATCAGTGGTCATCACGAGGTTTATGAACCAGTGGCATTTCGTTGTTTTTGTCGTTGTCCTTCATGTTCCCGCCTGATGCGAAACTGATGTTCCCAAGTAAAATTACAGTATATGGATTACGATCTGATTTCAAATCGCATTGTTGCTCTAGAACCACCAACCTCTTTATCACTAAGTGAACTTCGCTAATGCGCACAATAGGTAGTTGATTACTTCACCCATATTTGCGGCTGTATCAACAATGATGGGTTTGTAGGAGCTCATGCGTCTTGATTGATAGAACATTTTGTAGGAGTTGATTGACGCCAGTGCGGCTTCCCAAACATGGATAGGCATAGAGTTTTCATTACTTGCAACTGCTGGTAGGGTCGACTCACTTGAACTGAGCGAAACGTACTCGGGATTTGACACATTCAAACTGAAAATGAAAAGCCATAAATGACAAGCCGAAATCAAAAATAAAATCGCAGTCCTTCGGATCAACGACGGCCATGGGGACATACAGGGTTTTCTCACGGTCTAAGAGGCGGTGCGAACAAGTTCAGAGTAAACACCGTTCAATGAAGTTTCTTTCTTCAATCCAACGCTCGGAGGTGTATCAAACTCATTGCTCATCGTTGCCTGCGAAGTGGTATAGGTTTCGTATAACTCCAGCGGGCATGAAATGCTGATGTAATTCGCTGAGGGCTATTTGGTGATTATCAGGCTAATTCCTTAGAATACCAGACATAACTGAATAAGTTGCGTCGGCTATCTTACTCTAAAGACCAAGTCCGGCGAAATCTTCAGTATTGGAGAATTGTGAGCTGCTCACATAAACAGCCAGTAAAATAAAGGATGGCATTGAGGCAGAAATGGCACATAACATTTGCCATATTAACGTGGTTGCCTTTGGGAAACCGGAGTTTGATGCTATTTTTCATATCGGTCGTCGTGTGCACATCACTCTCGCACTGCCGCTGACTCATCTGGCAGTTAATTTCTAAATAAATTGAAATTCGTTTGGAAAATCACCACCGACAGTTAACACATAGGTTAAAGAAGAAAACTGACGTAAAGCGTTTGAAGAATTGATGTGGTTTGTACTTTCATGTGCGGCTATCTCCTGCAAACTTGCAGTTTTTTTGACATAAATATCTCTGTAACATGTAGGCACTAAACGGTATTTTTCTTAGCAGAGGTGTCATCAGAAAAAGCGGGTATATTAATACTGAGACCGACGACAAATATAATTAACCTGTGGTTCCTGTGGGAATTAATGCTCAAAATTTGCAACTTCAATGATTAGGCTTCCTCAAGTTCCGTAAAACAATAGTCTATATACTTTACGAAAGCCAAGTGAGATTTATCTAATGACAAGATTTGATATTAGCAAATGAGACTGAATGGATCTGGTCTGGGTATCACCATTGAGCAGATGTAAATTTAGGTTTGAGTGCTGTTGGTAATTTTGTTATACCAAACACATTATAACCAAGTAGGGATCTGGTACCTTAAGCGCAGTAAGACCATTGCACCACTGTACCGATGCCCAATGCACATGAAATCGACTTGTTCAAAACGAAAGCCGCAGGTAAGTTAGGTTAGCCCATTTATGTAAGTCTTCCTTTCACATGTTACGGCTATTGCTTGAGAAAAACCGCTGACATATCTGACTGGATTTAATCGGAAGGTCTTGTCTGCCTACAATTTATGCATCAATTGTTTTACCAGCTGCGACATCCACTCAATCGGAGCTCGAATCACACGAATGTTCAACGTTTCTACGGTCTCTTACAGCCCAAGTTCGAGCAGTAAAGTTTAATCGATTAATGGGATGTGTGATCCACCATCAATATCATCGTTGTTGTCTGAACTTTTCCAATAGGAATAGAAACAATTACTGGCAGTGCATTTTAGGAAAAATCATTGTCTCTATATTTCGTATTGCAAGGTTACAACTATCAGCGTCACAATTTGCGATGTCCGATCTCTCTGCTGAATCTGAGGCGTTGAATGTTGTGGAAGATTACAGAAATTTGACCCACAATTCCTGTGGGAAAGGCAGCTGAAATGCTTGTGCTTTCGATTTAAGAAAACCTGGCATAACCTCTTAATGCAAAGGGATTCAAAGCTTCGTATCTGCTTTGCTTGCGGAACTCTTCACATTGGTATAAATATTGTTATACACAAAATGTACAAGGGAGTCAACTTCCTAAAGAAGGGAGTGTTTTGAGCCAGACTATATTACCGCGGGGCTTCACAACGCTAGGTTTATCAGCTTCGAATAAAAGTCCATGCCGTTATGAGGCAAATGATAGTTGCATGTCAATGGTGTCAGTTATCTCATCCGTATTCTCGGTCAGGTTGATGAAAGTTGCTTCGCTTCCTCTCCGAATAACCCTGTAACGCCTTTGGCCCGGTCGCGCTGCAGCAAGCTAGAAAGTAATTTAGCCATAAAGAGAATTGTACTGCGTGCATTCAATACGCTTCATATTGTAACTGTAAATATCATGTAACATGAAAGGAGCACGTCAGCTAACCTGGATAAATCAGTAAAACCATTTTACCTGGTGTTCTGGCCAGCATTTGCGTAATCAGTGTGACTCCTGGATATCAGATTAGGTCATTCAAATTGCTTGCGTGTGAAATGCTTTGATACATTGAAGTTTGCAGCTCGGATGATTGAACAGGACTGAGTAGCCTGTTAAGCTATGTGGGTGCAGTATTATATGATGTATGAAAGTTTGCTTGTTGTGTCCAGAAACGTCTTTCTAATGTTTGTCCCGAGGCAACGCATAAGCATCCATTAACGAGGCTGGTCGATTTCAAACGTGACCGAAGCACGTCTAAACATGCTACAAGATGTTCTTAACCGGAAACGCCTAATAGTGGTTTCAAGAACTAGTCACGTGCAACAGATCTTATGGTACAGAAGAATTCTAGCTGAATTTAATCCGCGAAATCTAATGATGTTAGAGGATTAACACGCTGAACTACTAAAGTAAAGTCCAGACCGTTATTTTATGAATCAATTCATGGCGCTTAAGAAAAAGCATTCGATGAGATAGATTGTAGATAGATAGTGATATATACTAGATACACTATGCGCATTAAACTGTAATTCCTCAGTAGGTAATAAATTGGATTGCGCAATCTGCTTTCAATATATAACAGGTATGCAGGTTTCACCATACCTTGCATATACCTTGAGGTAGATGCTTGTAATTTGAGTACTTCTTCCTTCTTTTATCATATTCTAAAAGTTAACAGTAACACTAAGTTCATAGAAGGCTAGCAAATCAAAGGCATGAAACGTTTCTGTAGAACTTTGCTCCAATCAACTTAGCAATCGGCGGATCTCTCACCGACCGTCGAACCTATACGGTTCTCTGCCGTGTATATTAGGGAATGAAGCCGTGGAAGTAAATCACAAGTAGAAGTACCGGTGGCTCTTGATCCTTTACCGGTGTAAGAAATAATACCAAATTTAGGCAGAGGCCTATCGTCCTTGGAACCTGACCTGACATGACGGGTTTCTACATTATGTCCACAAGGTTTTACTGCACATCGCTGAATATGCGCTTTTTGTCCCGGTTTAACAAGCTGCATCTATCAAGAGATATATATTCGGAATAATTGCAGCAGAGATGGCTTCTACCGGATTGACTACTTTAGGCAATTTGCGTCCAACTTCGCTAGTATGATTTCACGCATTTACCGTCACCATCCAAAGTGTTTTCTTTCGTTTGTTAGAGAATTTTCACAGATTTCCAGCGAGCCCTCACTCCTATTTTTACCTTAGCATATATCAAACATAAGTGACATGTTATATATTTATTCGTACCTGCAGGGAAGTAACCGTCTACTTTTTCCTTTCCCGTTACCATTCAGTGCGATCATGCAAACAGCCTTGCACGATAAGGATATACATAAGCCGACCTTCCCAACACCGTACACTGCGTCATGAACGAATTATCTGAACTTCATCTGATGACTGGCGACGAAACCGTTTGCCTGCAGGGAAGCGATGCTTACCCGCGACACTTGCAACGGCCAGTCGACGACTATGGGCACATCATCCGTGACCGGAAACGGAATATTGTATGCTAAACAAACATGTAAATTGTAGTAAACTTAGGACTGACGTGTTTTATATATTTTAGCCGTTAACATCCTAGGTGCACCAGTGTCAGACGTAAAAATCTAAAGAAATAAAACTGCACGTTGACCCTCCTTTCTTCTATCTTATCACACGGCTGTACAGTGTTGAAATGAATACTGGCCTTAGCACATATTATCTAGCCACCGTAAAGGTAGATTCTTAAATGCCAACATCCTTTCGCTCTAGCCGAAATTAGCACAACCTGTGCTTCAGTCATCTCTTACAAGTAGTAATTACACGACGAAAGGCCAGGCGTTCTCACAGCCTTGCAGTAGTAGAAACTCAGGGAAACTCGGAACAACCTGTTTCTGTGGACAATCTAGATATGGCTGGCTCCACCGCTTACATCCACTTATGCAATGTTTTGACTGAGGTAATATCGGTAACAGCTATTATCTCAGTTGACCGAGATGCGGTGAAACACTCTAAATATCGCCCTTCTTGTGAAGCCGCTGTTTCTCGACGCAACAAAGTGTGTCTTCAGTAGATTCACATTTTAATCCATCAAACATGTGAAGAATTAGATGCAAGTTGAGGTAAAGGAACCAAAGTCTCTAATGGTCATGCTTCCCACACCACCGAACATCAAGCAAAAATCCGTAGCCGTGAAAGCCAGATGTACTAATATTCCTGATTCAATGCCAAGTTCTTTAATGGGTACACACCGTGATTATTTGAAGCGGTGAAGTTTCATGAGTGACGGAAGTGCAGTTTTTGGCCAGGCTGACTAATTTAATGAGCTCCAATAAACATCCAGCCTAAACGTTGTACGTTGAATTCCGGGGCAACGGGAGTAATAGTTGGATAAAAATGGTGCCTAGGTTATGGTTTTATCAACGTACCGACTGCATAGGGCGTGCTTCAGCGAGCAAATAATACTTAATACGGCTAGCAAATGGAGAGCAACAGGAGCATCCTACATGTTTATGGTAAAGCCCACGCTGCCGGCACCCAGCGACAAAAAAGTCAAAGCTCGTGGCGTGGAATATGGGTGGTGGTCCCATTGCTGATAGTGGTTAACTTTAGTCGAGTAAATGGCTACCCGTGTCTTCTCATTACAAAAGAAATATTCTTAGTATAATAATACAAATGACTCCGGCACACCATATAGCAGCGAATATAACTATTTTTTTTCGGAACTACGACTAAAGAGAGCTCCTAGAGAATCCCAGCCTAGTGTTGTCCTCGCAGAAACGGCACTACACGCAAAGAAAGATAACCACAGCAGTATTTCAGACAAACTTTGCATAAACATATTATCTATCGAGAAAACTTAACATGGACCGCACACTTTATGGAAAAGTGACCGCAAATACAGTTTGCATTATGAAAAGATTTGCCATGTTACCCAAATAATGAGTAAGTTCTGACTTGTCATCGGTCGGAACATATTCAACTCATTCAATTAATCTGAGTCATGAAATGCTTACGACTAAAACTCTCTTGTACGAAAACTAAGACGCAAGGTTGAAATGGCAAACTACGAACTCTGGCTGCTTCAATTAATAAACGCCGGTGACCTCATCGCTATATCGGAGACATGTTCTAACTGTACACATGTGACATTGCAATCACACTACCAGGCCTATCCGTTGTTCGGCAGGAATGATACAGCAAAAAGGGAGGTATGGCTATGTACTTCCTTAGTGACTTCTAACTTAAAGCCGTGGGAAGTTCAGTCGAAATGGTAATTTTCTTTGTTGCAGTCTAGGTTTAAGCAGCGGTGACGGAATATTATTGCCCTCTTCCCCAACGGCTCAGATTGACCTTTATTGGAATCCGCATCAAAGCAGTTGATAAACAAACAGTTCAGCCATATTCGTGTTACTGGAGATTTCAGCATTCACGCAATCGAATTCCAGGAAGCTCAGAAAAATCTGTCCACGTCCAATCTACAAGATATTCTCTCCGTTATGGTGTTATTTCGAGTGTTGGATGAGTAGTATATTTTGGCATGGTTGCAACGCCCCTATATTGCTAGTCCACTTGTGCGCATCAAAAAGTGACGGAAAGATTTGGCGTCCAAAATCTCCAAGTCCTTACGCAAGATGACGTAGTGTCGATGCGATATCTGTAGTGAGGTTTAACTCGGCTCCAAACACCCAAAACTAAATGCGGGATTACAATTCTACCTGCAGTCCTGTGTACAGGTACTCATGTCTTTCAGATATTTTTAATAACCACCAAGATTACAAGTTGCCCAATTTCAGTGCCTTAGAGGCAGATCTATTTTGCAAAATCAACAAACAATTATGCGCGTCTGTTGTCTTACATGAGAATTACCTGACGTGATAGTACGTTATGGAACCGATAATTTCGGTTAAAATGTTCTGTATTCACTGAGCGAGGCCTGTATGTTGGCAAGGTAAAATGTTCGTACCATGCTCGTAAAATATCAGTGTAGACAGCAACGAGTATGCAATAATTTGTAAGTAGTAGGGGGATATATAAGGTTTTTGTATAGTTTCGTCGCAGTTAGACACAGGCAGAAAGCCAACACACATCCAGGAAAGTGCTAGGCGGCCGTTTCTTCCTATTGGGACTCGTCAGTAGCGCGCACCCGCCGAATCCTGCTAGATTCGAACCCACGACCTTACTCTTGCGAGCCAGCGACGTGTGTCACTGAACCATGGGCAACGGCAGCGGACATCCATGGCTGATATCTAACTGCGATATAGCGCGGCTCATCCTCCACTGTCTTGCAAAGGAAGTTGTTGCTCTGCGGGCCAGCTCTGTCCTCTGCACACGCAAGAGAGTGGAGGGTGAGCCGCGCTATATCGCAGTTAGATATCAGCCATGAATGTCCGCTGCCGTCGCACATGGCTCAGTGGCATACGCCACCGACCCGCAAGAGTAAGGTAGTAGGTTCGAATCCAGCAGGATTCGGCGGGTGCGCGCTACTGACGAGACCCAATAGGACGAAACGGCCGTCTAGCGCTCTTCTAGAAGTATGCAATACATTTTCACCCTTCCGAGCAACTTAGTGGTCGCCTGATTGTTGGCGCAACATTATCCGTGTCACCATGTTACCCAAATTATGTGGTTGTACAATTAATTTGGTTAGTTACCCGAACGCGCAGAATAAAAGCTTAACTCCACTTGTTTCATATGACCTACGGAATCTAACCTCGTGAAATTGTTGCAGAAAATTTAGTATGACATTCGTTTTATACGTCACCCATCATTTTAAATTTTACAGGTCGTTGGCATCAGATGACTGGTAAAGGCGCCTGGTGTCTGAGTCAAATAAATACGCTCCCTTTCTGATACCGGTATAAAATGCGAAGGTAAAAAGCTGACACAGAGTAACCATAGCTGAGCTGCTCAGTTTCTTTATGAAAATTGTTACAACTTCGTGAAACATATGCCTCAGGCTTTTCGTTCCTGCACACACAGAAGTGCCGTTTCATACAGAAATGTAATATTTCAGTTTTAATAACTCCTGATCTAAACCGCCTAAAGCAACCTGTAGGCCGGCCACTCGAAGTCACTCGTCTTTGCGCGAGTAACATTTCCGGAAATTCTATAACTTGTAGTTGGGTATACTTGATATAGCATCCTCATGGCCAATGTACTGATCACTTCCTTTGTGTTGACCTTATGCGTTGGCTTGTGTTAATAACACGCTCACCGCTCATCGATTGGTCTGGAGTAGAATAGTGGATCAATGTGTTGTACAACACTGGTTATAATACAGTTTTACCTTCAGTGTATCTGACGTCTCTAACTTTGTGTTAATTTGGCTAAGAGCCAGTCACTCGGTGTTAGTTATATAAGTGCTAAAGGGTGACATTTAGCAAGCTGCCCTTCTTCAAGCAGTAACATGATAGGGTTGGCTGCTCGAGATTGTGAGATAACGAAGAATCGATGTAGCCGAATCTAGCACATAGGTCACCAACTTCGGTTACCGCAGGTCATTTTTCAATGGGCTGGCGCGCACTTTTATTGGAACAGGCCTGGGATAGTAAGGTGACCTCACATGCAGAGACGCTTTCACAATTTTACGTGAGTGCTTGAAAGCAGGAGACTTATTGTAAGAAATTCGGACGAAGGTACGAAGGTATGCGAACTGACGCAGGCATTTCGTTTTACCTACTTGTGGCCTGATTTAGAAGACATTTTATTAGCCAAATGAAATGAACGTTCATGCTGTCGGATAAATTATGGCCATACCTCAGTGAAATCCGATTCCCCATGAAAGAGAAACGCCCTTTTGCTAGTACTGCGTTTACAGCATACGCTAAACGTTTGGGAGTAACATTGTTATTTTGCGACACTGCGTGTTGTTACCTGGATCGTATTTACGATCGTCCGATGACAGCAGTATTGTACTTACTGGAGAGTAGGTTAAAAAATCTGTGGTGACAAAAATTGCTTAGCAATTGATGATGGTATTTAGCAATGTATTCATATAAACTTGTAGAGAAAACCAGCTATCTATGTATGTATCCTCAATTCACGTCATTCTTAACATTTACTTGGTTGCATAAGATGTGGATAAGTATGGAGAAATTTATTAATTCAACCAACCACTGCATCCACGGATGTTCTGTGTGCACTGTCAAGTTTCTGTCGTGTCTTGTCCGTGTATTCGAAAAGCAATCTTCTCGCATAGCCTTTAAACTAGATAGAACTGAATGGTTGGTCACCGTGTTCAAATTATACCTTCCCTAGATATAGGTGTCATGTTTAATGGTTGTATTTGGACGTCATTTCTGAGCGTCAACATTGAAAAGCTTCTGGGTACTCAGGAGCTAACTAACGCCATTTAGATCACAAGTCAAAAATTAGACGATAATCGATTTTTAATGGAATTTTCGAACATATTTCTAAGAACCTATATGTCAAATATCATAAAACTATTGTGCAGTAGTCAGTACAATGATCAGCATCCCGTATTCGGCATAAGAGTTTTACTACTTTGATGGTCATGGGCCCGTCGAACGATCTAAACAAGCTGACGACTCATCCGCCTAGAACAGAGGTCACAAACGTTTTAAAGTCGAGCCGGATAAATAGAAAAACCAACTATTGCGGGTCGGATCACTGTCGAAATAAAGAGCGCGGACCCCATAATCGTTATGCACGAAAATTAGCAGTTAACATGAAAACTGGCAAACTAGTCAAAGAAACCGCCACACTCATTTTACGATTTTCTTTTAGCCGTTGCGTTGGTAAAGGCGGAAATATGTATGATCCGAATAACAGAGGGTTGAATAACAAAATTAATAGACGTTCAAATGGAATGTTGAAAATGTTCTACCATTGGTGACAAGCGTTTAAATATCAAAATAATTAAAACTTTCTATTATTCTACGGTGCGAGGCATTTTCTAACTCAGTGGACTGCTCAATTTTGTTAACATCAATATTTATGAAACATAAAATTTTGCACTTCTGACGCAATCCCGTATGCGTTCGTTGCACGTCCGTTGCAACGTCTGTTACACGTTCTCGTGGCAATAGATGTTCTGCCCCCCCGCGTCGTTTTCCCTACAATTTGACAATCACTGCCCACAAATTTGCCAGAGGTTATTAACAAAATGTAAGTCTTCATGTGATAATTCTGATTACCATTTTGAACTTTGGCTCAATGGAGACTCTGTGGATATTCTGGATGCGCGCCGATACATGTAGGCTGGAAGCGATTGCACTGAGATCTTGAGGACACAACTCCGCGATACAAGTTATCTCATATTGCGCAGATGGTAACGGCTGCAGCCCTTTGGAAAAGTGGTATGTGAAGGTATGTGATGACCTAGCATACCCCGTAGTTCGGTATTGAAAGGCTGTTCAAATTCCAATACACTAAAACGGAGAAAATTTACACGCGCACCAGAGAATCGGTAGATAACTGCATAAAAATGATGAGAATAAAAACGTGTAGTGGTTGATGTGTAATACAAATACCAACCAGCGTGCTCACTCGGCTGAACTAATGTAGGAGCCTCATTGTTGATTGCAATCTCAAAAAAATCTAGTTAGCCTGAATATATCCGAGACAAGCCGCTCAGCTAACAAAGTGCAGATAGGTTAGTGTGGTAACTAATCGTCTTTCTGATATGGGGTTCAGACCACGGAGTTCGGAAGGGCGTTTCACGGTTGGCAGATCCATTGGGAGATGTAATTTACTCAGCAATCTAGACGACTTTGTTCTTGGCTGACTTTCAGGTTTTACCCCTCATGTTCGGGTTCGAGCTGAGTTTTGAGAAGGAGCGGGCAAACGTGACTGGAGTTACAAAGTATTTGGAATACTAATACGTGATATTCACTCATGGGTTCCTGGTACTGAAGTGGGCGTATACCATTAATTTTTCGCTGTTCAATGTTGTGAGGTTTCGGGCGCTACAAGGTCATGCTTTATCCAAAGTGTCCACGTCTGTATAGGGCATCTGATTGGGGATGGATGTTGGCTTTGAGCATGAGAGAGTTGAAGACTGAACAAAAACTTCCGAGGGCAATTCCAAAGTGAACACCTTGCTAGTTACCTTATTTTGTTAAGTACTCAGATTGGCTGGAAGCGCCGAGGTCATTCTGCACCTGCACACATGTGTCACATTCCTGTGAGCTGAGCTACAGATCGTACAGTTCTAAGTCTGTAGACGTACACGTTTCGATGCTGCATCTAGACAACGCGGAGGTTGTAAACAATGCAGGGTAGTGCGCTCCTAGTCGACCAAGTCCAGGCCTCAAGGAAGTATTGTAGGAGAAATTCGTTGTCGTCCAGCCACTTGATGCCCCGCCAAACATTAATGTCGTCCGGGAACAGTAAATATTTTGACGTGATAACTCACGCTAGCCGTCTGTAACATTTAATAACAGGCAAGCAAAAGTAACGAAAAATGCCGTACGCCGCACTCCGCTCTAATCGGGTAGGACAAAATTGTTCTGACTCTAACATCCTGTTTTTGTTCGCGGAGAAAATCACCGATACATTCCAACACTGGATTTCTAATGCCATGGAGATCGATTGCCTTTGTACGTCTAATACACAACATATTTTCCTGTCCGCTCGTCGACTGATTCAGTTCAATTGTCGAGTGCTATCATAGGTTTACAACGGTGGATTCACTGCAGTATACGCAGTATAAACTGCAAATTAAATGTACTACCTGATGAATGACGGCAAATGAGATGTTGGTAACAAATCGCATTGCAATCCGGTGAACACATACGAGAGGTGAAATAGGTAGAACTTATTTTGGGCCCTGACCGGACCCTTGTGTTTATCTGTGGGTATTGTGTCATATAAGTGGACAGTCAACTCGGGCTTTGAAATCTGCCAGCGTGGAAACGCATTTAACAGATTCCGCTAAGGCAATGCACGTTTTGCAGTAGTACTGTGGCATCATCTGGTGTCTTGATTTTCTTCTACACTTTGATGTCATCGTCGTAAAGTAGGCAGTTTGAGTTTATGACTTGTTAGTAGTACCGATTTCTGTGGTACTCCGCATTTAACTCGGATGGGATCTGACAGCTATTCGCGCACTCGTACTTCCAAGCGCAGACGTCGAAGAAGTTATCTGATCCACCCTAGGAGAGGACACTTATACCAAAAGTTTGGAGTTTTGGGAGCAGGGTATCATGATCTAACCATTCAAAGGCCTTTCAGAATTGGAAAAAAATCCCACCAACGCATGTGCCGGAGTCTACTACTTCGGTCCAGCTAGGTCGTGCGAGTAGTAGAATGGTAGTGCATGATCAATTTCGTCGGAATCCATGCCGTTCAGCTGCGAGACAGTTTAATACTTCCAATTATGCCCTCAGTGCATTAGAAATGGTAGCCTCCAGGAACTTTGAAATTATCGGTAGAAGTAAGAACCCGAGGTGCAAGCTGATGCGTTTATTGTGCAAACATAGCTTATACTAGGTGCATCCATTCAGGAAAACAACATATGCACCCATCTTCGTCACCCCTGTTGGAGATTACATGGCGCGGGCTTTTTCTTTGTCCAGTGGTTGTGTGGTCTGCAAGCGTCTACGGTTCCAAAGTGCTCCTTTCCTTTGGGGGGTCATTACTGCCTGTTGTTGACTGGTTGATGTTTCACATCCCTGCACCACATTACGGATAACTGGCGCAGTAGTGTGTGCCTTCAGTCCACCACACTCCTCCCCTCTAATGTGCTCTCCCCAGCTGCGTTCGCTCGGAGACTTTCTGATCGTTGAGGATGCTCATTATGAGAAAGGGATTCCTCCTCTGACTCATGCCACTTCAACAACTTATTGACATGTATTGCCGAGCGGTTGTATACACCGGGTCTCGCCAGTTGAGCACCTCATACGGTCCCTTCCACATCGATAGGAGTTTCCTCCTCCTGGGCCACAATTCAGAGCATGTTGATGGTCCATGTATTCCACTTTCGGACCGATCGAAACCTCGACCCTCATCTCACCATTGTTGGTCTGGGATTTCTCCATCCTCTGCGCCTGACTTGCTTGTATATTACTGTTGGCAGTCTTCCCGTTATCCTGTGCATCTTTGAGAGATATTCGGCAAGTTGGTCGTATTTCAACCTCTAGATCTACAGGTAGGTGAGGTGCTCGACCGTGCATCAATTTGAATGGTGATTTGTTTGTAGAAGGCCGGTTTGGATGCTCGATGAGTCAGCAAACATCAATGGCAAGGCTTCCTCTTATTCTCCACCCTTTGCCGCCAGTCACTTTTTAATTGTCCTGTGGTTATGCTTCCTCAAGCAATTTATCTGAGGATATTAAGGGGTTGTCCGCACTTTATTATTATCAAGTTTCTCTAAGCAGTTGCGAAATTCCTCACTCTCGAAGCAAGGTCCCTGATCTGTTTGTATGACCTATGGAATGCCGTGATCTGCTATCAAGTATTTCATGGGGGAAGGGTAACGGTAGTCTCTTGATAATTGCTTCAGTCCAGCGCGAGAAATGCTCCGTTATCAACAAGATGCATTTCTGGCCCCGCCTCGTCAATGAAAACGGTCCGATCACATCAAGGGACCATAGTTCACAAACTTTCGACAACGGAGTCGACATCCCTGGTAGTTATGCTCCACGGCAGTTGGTTTTCAAGAGCTGACTTTGCTTGCAAGGAAGCACGTATGTCTCTACGTCCCTCATAATGTGTGACCAATAGGCGCGTGGTTTCAGCAGATCGTAGGTCTTGGAACAATCGGTTGCCCCATCTCGTGGCAAGGAATCACCAGCCACCGCCTTAGTTTTGTCGGAATAACCGGCACCGAAGTGTTGTTACCTCGTGGTAATCACATCAGTGTCCCCACTTCATTCATTTGTAGCTTTTCAACATTTATCGCGAACGGTTGTAGCTGCTTGAGTTGGCTTTCGTTTAGGCTAAATTGACTGGTTATTCGTGCAGTGACCATTTTGCGTTAACGTTTGTCACTACGTTGCTCGGCTGTCAACTGTCCCGGATTCTGCTCCAACAGTTTACCATTAACGCCGAAAGCCACACTCCGCAGGTCATCTTCGTTTATCGTGCGTGACAACAAAACATCTGTTTGGTTCTCCTTCCCCAGCACGTGTTTTATTATGAAATCATGTTCCTGTAGGCTCAGCGCCCATTGTGCTAGGTTTTGTTGGGGTCTTTGTTGAACTTAATCCATTCCAAAGACTTGTGATCAGTTTCGACATGAAATCGCTGACCTAACAGATATGGCCACCAGTCGTCCAACTCCCAGATAATTGCGAGACATTCCCTCTCTGTCGTTGAGATTTTGCGTTTCGCTTTTGCCACAATTCTGCTGGCGTACTCAGTCATCCAAGTGCTTCGTTTCAAAACCACGCCGACTCCGAGGTCGCTGGCATCCGTGGCCACCATGAATATCTCACAGCAATGGGCTATTTCAAGCTAAGCTCATGCCTTTCCATTTCCTGTGGAATGCGACCAAAAGCTTGTTAGGCTGCGGCAGTCCAAATGAGGTTCCTGTCTTGCTTCAGTAGCTCGTAGAAAGGTAAGGCCAAATTTAAAGCACCGTGTTACTTGTACCAGTCTGAACAAAACGACAAGAAGACGAGCACTGCAAGATGGCACCCCTTCGTGTTATCTGATCACTTGCAAACTAACAAATGTAGATCACGTAAGGGAACAAAACAATCGTTTTGAATTGGTCACATATAATGCACAAAATACAATAGCTGGTAGTTCGGGGGCGAAGCTCCTGAACCACAGGGAAGCTTAAGGGCTACTGGCAGTTGCTTTTGCACACAAATGGTGGGACGTTAACTATTTAGGGACACAGCCTCGGCAAACTTCTGCACCCTGTCATTTTCATTTTGGTAGATAACCGTAAAAGTTGACCAAGAGTCAATTTGATGACCTGTACTGTCTAGGTGTCTAGCGATGGAGGATGCTGTCAGTTTGCCTGCTGCTCCTTGTCCGGTTGCTTTTTGTGCCATCAACTCAGCAATTCGCTTCGGAATGTGCTCTCCAATCCTTTTAATCGGACAACTATCTGCTCCGTCAATGCAACTGCTTCTGCAGGTACAAACGAATCGGTAAATGCATTGAGTTTGGGTGGAGAACAGTTAAGTAGGTTTGATTGGGGGCATCGGCAACTTTTTGGTTGTCAAAATAGGACAGAGTTTGGCAGCGTTGAATATTTGGCGAACAGCTGTGTTCACTCGTCGCACAATTTGCGCAGTCACACTATTATCTGTAAAGTGTACCTCTAAATAGACCGGTGTTTTGGGCACACTAATTACTCTAGCTTTGTTTTCTTTCTGGTGACTGTGAAATCTGATGAATATCTCTGCATATCCATTGACCTGTAATGTCTGTGTGAGGAACGACAATTTCGACTCTACTCAGTAAGCACTGCATACTCTACGGGCGCGATCGAGCAACGTCTTGAAAAGGCAATGTTTGTATTGGACCGGCGCAAAGCTGTTGAAGTCCTCACGTAGGCCTGTCTATGTAGTTTTTCTGTAAACAGAGCGCTTTTTGAACCATCCTCTCCTCTTGCCAATAATACATCCAGAAAAGCAAGACAATTGTTATCTTCAAGCTCACCGGTGAAACGGGTATTGGGATTTGCATTTTTAACGGCAATGAGAAGAGACTGACCTGAGCCTGTGCCTAAATTGCTGCATTTTCTGAAGAAACTGCTATAGTCTTCAGCAAGGCTATAGAACTCTCAGACAGTGGGCTATGAGCTAGGAATTGCAGTGCCTTGTATTTTCCATATTATCTCACCCAGTGGTTTCATCTCCCTTTGTCTGACTTTATGGTCAAATAGGTGACGCATCTCTTGCCAATCTGCAACTTCGGTCTATTTATACAGCGTCCCGACTGCTGAATCCGTTCCAAGGCTGCTTCGAGCTGACAGCTGTGTTCTGTCTCTGATTGTCTATATAGAGCGATATCATCCCAGTACACCGCCACGTTCTCCAAGTCACTCAATAAGCGAAACATTAAACATCGGATGGTACACGAGGCTCCCGATAATTCACAAGTATCCTTTTTACACTAGTGTTGTTTTTCACTGACAGTAAACGTATTTCCTCGGTATTCTCCTTTCATCGTCAGTTGCCAGTAACCAAATCTCCGATCCAGTATATTGACTATCCTCGACTGTTGCAATCTAACAAAAATGTCAGCAAATGATTGCAGCGGAACGGAGCAACTCGAGTAAACTCCATTCAGCCTTCGGAAGTTCCCATAGAAACGGTACTCCCCATTTAATTTCTTCACTAAGACAACTGGAGAATTGTACGTGCTGTGCGCCTCCTCAGTCACATCCGCATCTAGCATCACGTGTACTTTCCTCTTCACTTCAGCCTCCAGATAGGTTGGTACACTTCGAGCTCAATGGGGCCGATAAATCTGGCAGGTTAGCCGATTGGTGTACTCGATCCACCCGCAAATCCATACGGGCTGCCGTCAACCGTAAACAAAGGGTGATAATTTGGGATGAGTAAATGCAAGGTCAGGCTCAGGTGAAATGCCGCGACAACCGATTGCGTAGGTATAGTTTTTTCGCGGCCAAGTATTGGCAGTCACCCGTATTTAGTCAATTACACCTCATCTTAAATCGACGATAGATTGTTGAACTTCAAGAAATCTGCTCCCAATATGGTTTGTTTCGCAGCTGGTGGCACGATGAAGATGTGCGTTAGTTTCCGTCCCCCGATTTCCATTATGTGTTCGGCCATACCATCAATGTCCACTGAGAAACTGGCAACAGTTCTCACTACCATGAAGCACTATTGAGGCTTTTGACCTCGCCGAAAATTGATCAGCGATACTGCGACACCTGTATCGATCAGACACTGTTGCATTGTTCTGTTTACTTCAACCATAGCTTCGATTGCCTCCCATTCAGCGCCGTAACGCACATTCCTAGATCCGAGAAGAAAAACAAAATTGAATGCGTGTATCTGGTCCACGGGCAACATCGCGCCTCACCGGATATTGTCTACGCTAGTGTCTTGGTTTTCCGCAATGGAAGCAATATCATCTTGCACGCTTTTCCGAGCGTTAAGTACGAAGCTAATTGACATCTTGCAAGAGCTGTTCCGTCACTCGTCCCAAGTTACCCAACCGGTCTACGCCTCCAAGTTGTTCCTACTTCAGCGCAGAGCGTGGCGCATCACACATTTCTGGAGTACGCAGTGCCAAATCCTCCAGCCACATAAATCGAGTAGCGTTCGCAATCCGGAAGCGTTCCGAGATTGGATTTGGGAGAATAGCCATGAACTGATCCACCAGTAGTTGCTGTTTTGACGATACGTCCTTTCCACGCAAGGCCCGGTCCAACAAGCTCCTGTGGCGCACCGCAAAACACGAGGGGATCCGTTCCTACACCAAGCCGCGTCGCCTTGAACCGCCGCAGCGCAACTCGGCGGTCAGCCTGGCTGCACACTCCGGATACTAACGCTTATTCTCGTATGCCCACTCAAACTTGACAGGTCTACTTTGCACCGCCTACAGGACTGCATTTACCCTGGATTTAAGAAGGCTCCGAAGGGCCATCAGCATCGCTCGGCCGGTATTAAATCCAACGGCCTCCAACTCATCCTCGAGGACCTCCAAGAATGCTCTCACATGATTTGTCAAATGACTCCGAACATGATGCAACTTAGTTGGTCACGGCAACAAGGTAAGAAAATGGGGTGCAAGCGGATTTGTTTATTGTGCAAACATAGCTTACACTAAGTGCATCCGTTCCGGCAAATGACACATGCACCCATCTTCGTCACCCCTGTTGGAGATTATATGGCGCGGGCTTCTTTCTTTGTCCAATAGTTGTGTGTTCTCCATATATTTCGGAGTTTCCAAAGTGCTCCTTTCCTTTGGAGTCATTGCCGCCTGCTGTTGACGGGTTACTGGTTTGCATCCCTGTACCACATTACGGATAGCTGGCGCAATTGCGTCTGCCTTTAGTCTATCACAGTAAGAATCTGAGACGTTAATTTCTCGGATGGGAATGGCTACCTTTTTGAATAGGAATAATCATTCTGTCTCTCCACATGTCGGACAAGTACATTTCATCAATACATTGCTGGAAGAATCGAGACAAAAGCGCATTTCAAATCTTTCCTACCTTTGTTACAGACTTCGGGTGTAGATAATCAAATGCAAGACAGTTGTGCCTGCGCATACTCAACAGCATTTGCACAGCAGCTTCTGGAGTGAGACAAACCATACGCAGATTTTGTTGGCTAGTGATTAACCTGAAATGTTTCAGCTTTGTACGTAGAAGGTATATGTGTTGATACAGAAGCATGTGGCTTGAGGCCGTACACATTGGCAACTTCTACTTATACGCCATTCTCTCCTCGCAAACAAGCTGAGTACAGCGGTTGCGTTCGGTTTCATAAGCCACCTAGCTCTCTGTGCTTGGAGAGAATTTGTAGAGATGCCAAATTCATTTCGCACCGATATCCGCTTGCGCGTCCTGTTTCGCAAAAGCAAGACCACATTCTCGGGTGGAAGTTCTTATCCGCTGATGCTTCGGCAACCAGAATGTTAAACGGGCTGACGAAATGCTCCATTACTCTAACCGGTGCCTCGTTTTCCAGAAAGATGCAGTCGGTTGTCTCATCTAGTCGAGGTACTATGTTGTAGTGCACACACGTTCGCGTTACGTCGGTAATTTCCACGGGATATTCTGAACAAAATTGTAGTTGAAGAGTGGGACTGCATGATTTCTACGATCAAAGGTGACATCATAGATTTCCTTCTCGACCATCAGTTCTTCTTCGCGAATATCCGACCCAATATACAGACTTATATATTTCTCGGAAACAGGTGGGAGAGTTGCTGTGGCCATACAGAAGGAAACTGGAGACAAACCCTTGTAGTTACGCCTTAAACGGCTCTTCAGGAGCGACTCGTGATTCCACAACGTGGGTCTTTAAACCGCTAGTTATAAGAATGTGGCTGTAATTACTGTTTATCACATGCATTGGTTAGGTTCCCAGGAAGAATACCATCTTTGGCGTGAAGGAGAGAGGGAGACAAATGACCGCCAGTAAAGTGGTGTCGTTAACGTCCGAAAGTAGAAGGCACCAAAGGGAATGTTGTACCGTGCTGACCGGATTCTCTATGGGATCACACTGGGGATCACAGCAAAGTAAGATCTACTCCTCGACCCTGGCTGGGTCGGTCGTGTCGAACAACGAACATGCATGACAATGTGATCGCGTTATCACATACATAGGAGCATAGCCATGTCTCTGTTATAGCGACTAGGCCACAGGCATTAGATCCTTGACGCAGCCGAATTTCGCAAAGTTTACTCAGTAAGCCTTAAGGGTGAGTGTACGTACAATAAAGCTCATTGTATTTCAAAAGCACCTTACTAGGGCCAAATGATGGATGTGGATTTACGCCGACAAATGAGAGTCCGGCACCTACTCGTTTTTAGGTTGCTTGTAAATCTCCATAGGAATGCAATCTGTTTTGGGTCCCACTTGCACCTGCAGTATGTACTTCATCGATAGCTTTCTGGACACTATTCGTGCCGATCACTCACAGCGAACGGAGCTTCTGATGCGTAACGAATACACTGCTGATACACCAACACTCAAGTGTTGTATTCTAATCTCTCGGAACTGCGCCATCGACATGAAACAACAACTTGAGACCTCGTAGTATTTACTGAAACTTGGCTCTCAAACGACGTACGTGATTCAGAGATTGAATTCAGTGAGATGCCAGTCATTCAAAATAATCGCCCATCTCGCAGTGGCGATGTTGCTCACCACTATCGAGACCATTTGAAATGTGAGCCTATTACCGAAAATGCCCTTTTTATTCATGATGCACTAAATTGTCGACTGCACCTAGCAGGTCGAGAAGTTGGTTCACAGAAGACGTATAACGCTTGTCTCTTAGCAGTTATCTATGGGCCTCCGAACGCATCGGCAGACTGTGGTAAGATTCTGTTGAACGCACTCCACTATGCTGTTTCACAAAAGTACCCTCACCTCTTTATAATAGGTTACTATAATGTTCCTCCCATAGCATAATGTTCCCTACTGGGCCATCATTTAAGTCGAAATTCCTCGAATTCATGAATATGGCAGTTTTGTATGATCATGTGCATCGACCAACCAGACACCGCAGTTCAAACAAGCTATCACTCCTTAATAAGGAAGAGTTGATGGTTGAGTCAGTAACATATGATCCTCCACTGGGCTGTAGAGAACACTCAGTCCTAAAGTTTGGTTGTGTTATGCCAGTATGGTTGCTAAAAAAAGAGACTCAACCAACTATTACGGACTATATTAAGCTTCACAACTTAGCAGCAACCGTTGACTGGGACCTACAGACGCACAGCTCAGTGAATGACGCATGGAGTGAATTGAAAAACAAAATTAACTGGTTCATACAAGCAGCATTGAAGGTTGTACC
Source organism: Dicrocoelium dendriticum (assembly GCA_944474145.2). Lineage (NCBI taxonomy): Eukaryota > Metazoa > Platyhelminthes > Trematoda > Plagiorchiida > Dicrocoeliidae > Dicrocoelium > Dicrocoelium dendriticum. The sequence continues at coordinate 30,040 of CALYDF020002598.1, read as the reverse complement.
ATTACGAATATCGCACCGGACTAATAAGTGGATCCGGAGCAGAGCACGTAAACGGATCAACAGAATAGATGAACTCTGGAGGCTACCTTCGCTAAGCCCATGTGATATCACATGGCAGCATTAGAAAACAATCAGAAACTACTTCACTTCGCTCAATATAGTCGATAAGTAAGAATGACAGGTAAACATGATGCGGAAATTTACTAGTAACACCAAACTGCTTTACAGAATTGTGAATGATAAAATAAATGTTAAGCCCGAAATACCACCACTCAGGACGGCTAGCGGCCTGACAACTACTGCTGTGGATGCGGCGAACGCTCTACTCCTGCAATTTGGCTCGGTAGCTAAAGATACCATGGAACCTTCGCCATATCCACTGCCAAGACATTTCGTTGGATTATCCAGCGTCACATTTCCTCCAGCAGCCGTTGCTAGCAAATTACAATCTCTCCAAAAGTACAGTGCTTCTGATATTGATAAGAGCTGCCAAAAGGTACTGAAAAACCTTTCTCCCAACATAGCAGCACCACTTGCAACCTTCTTCCGGGGTCCGCTTAACTCCCTTACACTCCCATCTGAGTGTATATGTGGAATTTTCACTGCAATATACACAGCAGGTAAGCGATCAGATCCTGCAAAATACCGACCTATTACACTCCTTCCTGTTTTATCAAAAGTAATGGAATTGGTTATCGTTGATTAACTGAAGGAATACTTAGAAAGTCAACAAATAATTGCTTAAGCCCAACATGGTTTCAGATGCAGACGATCTTGTCTCACCAATTTGCTGATTACTCGAGAATCATGGACCAGAGCGGCTGATGAAGGAGTCCCCATATATGTGATTTACTTGGATTTTTCTAAAGCATACGACAAGATCAATCAATCCTTTCTCCTCCATAAGCTTGCTCTCTAGGTTCTCAACGGTTCCATGCTAACCGAGGTAGGAGACTACTTACAAGACAGAGATATCAAAGTAAGAGCAACCGACACTCACTTTGCAAGCCTGTGTGTCTCCGGTGCTGTACCACAAGGATCCGTCCTCGGTCCGTTCGTGTTTTTAGTCTACATTAAAGACCTTCCAGCAAACATTCTATCTCCAATGCAAATATTTGCAGCTGATGCTAAAATATAGAGAGCCATTCCCTCAGCATCCGACCGTGTCTACCTCCAGGAAGATCTGACCAGGATTAACAAATGGGCAGAAAAGAACCAGCTGCCACTGAACCCTGCGAAGTTCCAACTGCTGACGGTGCGCAGCAGTTTCGTCAACACATATCTCTTGGGGCAACACTTCATGCAACACGTGATTAGTGAACGCGACTTAGGTATAATCGTGCAATAGAGTCGTGCAAATTACTACACTACTACTACTACACTCATTGGCACAGTCTGATTCGTTCACTTCTATACGTCGCAGTTAAAAGTGACCGTTATGTGGTAATAGGCCTGATTAAATGTTCATTTGCATTGCTGCTATCAATGCTGCACAAAGTGCATAGTCCAGCTGCCACCAGCATAATTCTACCGTTGGTGACATCGCTCTCCAATCTGTAGTTCAGTCATCATCATCATCATCATCAACAGCAGTACGTCAATCATTTGAACTGATGCTTCTATACCGTACAACCATGATCATCTATGAATTAAAGCACAATAAGAAAGACAGACCGGGACTTAACTGAAAAACTTAATGACCTTAGCAAACATTCAGGGTCAAGGCGGCTACACCTTGTGTAGACAACATACCGTCACAAACACCTGGATATTGTAAGGCGGCATCGACGAGACAGCTTCCTTGCGTCCTTCGGTGCTACGCGTCATAATCATCCATTACCCCGCAGATGACTCAGCACCAAACACACAAAACACACCTCAGGGCTACCTGTGCACGGAGCGGTCGATTAGTGAAGGACAATGTACCCTCGGCGGAATTAGGACAACTGAGCGCTCTTACAACCGGTTGGTTTGTATCGATCATTGCATCTGTAACCGTGACCTGTTTGGACCTGTGTGTATTCTCGTGCACTTTAGATAGTTCGTATGAGTCCTAAAATCCTAGTGTGTTTCCTCGGCTGTTTGTCGATAACTGTTTGATTCCTCTTGTTCACTGAAACAAAACGGTGAAATTTGTCTCTTATTTTCTTATCCTTGTCCACATAAAATAGTTTTCACAAGAACTAAATCCGAGTGACCAATCAGTAAAAATGTTCGTTACCTCAGTTAAAACAAGAAACTCAAAGAAGAGACAGGAAGCCATTGAAATGCTGGCAACACATCATGCTTGTAACCAATCCGTCAGCACGGAAAAAATTAAAGGCTCACCATCTAAGATGAAAACAAAGCCGAAGTTGCGCGAAAGAGTGAAAAAGCAATCAAATTATAGTTCTCATAAGGTTTCTCTGATAGAGCATAGCGCAGCTACTGAGGAATCGCCCTCTAAAGCGATTGAAACGATTGCTGCGCTTGAACTACAGCTGAAGGATTTGAAGGTAAGGTTTGAATCTCTGTACCAAGTGCTAGAGCAATTTAACTCGCTTAATTATCTTTTTAATACTCCAGATACACCAAAAATCGAACACCTTCGATCCGTTGGGAATCTTATACAATATGTTGCATTTGAGGTGCATGAACGCATCAAACGCTCCAAAAATGTTATAGTATTTAATTTACCAGAAAAGTTATCCGTGAGGCTATCTCCTCTGCAGTGGCAAACGACTGTCATATTGAACGACTGCAGTTTTCTTGCGTGAGGCTGCGAAAGCAATATCCGAAGCATGTCTGTCCAGTACGTTTTAAATATACAAACGACACACTTGCTGAAAAGTTCCTTTGTAGTAGGAGCGCACTATCCCTTAGGAAATATTACGTGTCCATGCTCGTGAAACCAGATTTCACTGTACTACGAAGGGAGTGAAAAAAGCCTATTTCCGACAAACAGTCTGTGACGAATATGTTCCGCCACCTACGGAAACTCAGGAACTTCCCCACCTGGTTGACCAAGATGACAATCTGATCATAAATGAATCAGCTCTAAGGTTGAAATCAAATAGCAACTGTCATAAAAATATCGCTTCTGAATCCATTCGGTGTCACATTATTCCAGCATTACCGCGCCACTCGTCCCCGAACATACAAGTAAGTTCCAATGCGCAAACTATTTCCACTCACTCTTTGTCGTTCACCAACCAGGTGCATAGACGATCTGGCACGAAACTGAAAACCTCCTCTCCTAAAAGCTGTGAACCTTTAAAACTGCGGAACATCCTTGTTGCAAAGAACACTGGTAGCAAAACCTCACGTGGAATCTATACGGGTGCTCCTAAGCACAATAAAACACAGCTATTTTAAACGTTCCACCAAGCGCTGTCATCACTGAAAACCAGCAGACAATCGGCATATATCCAACCATACAGCATTTGAATATGCTACCTGTGCACTCCAGAACTTGTGAGCCACTTGCTAGTGAACTTCAACTAGCTGAGAGAAATTGGCCCAACCAAAATTCTCTCAAACTACCTCAACATGTAAATAATCTTAACTGGCACGTAGGTTATGTGCAACAGCCAGAAAACTGTAATCTCCCAGTGGGTCGCCATTTGCCCAGTATTTAACGCTTCCGACCATTTTTGGGGTTCAGTGGAGTTTTACCCGCCACACCCCAAATTGACACTAATTACGAAAATTATATGTCCTCCTTATCAACCACCCCCACTCCACTCTCTCTAACTACCACCTCGTTGGTGTCCTGTACCTGGATTCCTGTAGACAACCCAACGGATAACAAGACAATGCACTTAATTTTAATTAATTCCCGTTCACCGTTAAGTAAAATGCACTTTCTGCGTAATACTATTCGCCTTTCTTCTCCTGATATAGTACTAATTACAGAAACATGGTGTTCAGCAGTGATGTCTGACACATTGTTCAAGATACTGGGTTATAACATCTTTGGTAATGACCGTCTTTAGAGTAGAGGTGGTGGCAGTGTAATCTACGTCAAAGACAAATACTTGGTTCTGCCTCTGAATTAACCACTCCTACGGAGACTTCCTGATTCGGTGTAGATTACAATTTCTATTAATCCAACCAATCTCTTAGTAGGTTGTATTTACAGACCCCCATCATCTACACTCACTGTGACCGATGACTTGTTCGACACTTTCTCTCTTATTGCTGATCTCTCATACACCAATAAAATTATCGCTGGGGATTTTAATATGCCTGAAGTCCAATGATCCATTAACAATAAACCACAAAAACACAATCCTTTTATGTCTAATCTTGATCGACTGGGATGGGTACAGCACGTCACAGAACCTACACGGCTTGGTAACACACTTGACCTAATATTTGAATTGAATTGAATTAGAATAATTAGAATAATTTCGGTAATATATATGTATGTATTTTAATCTGATAAACTAGTCTTAATTGCAACGTACAGATTTATTTGTCTTTAAATAAACAAATTATGCCGAAACGTTATTAACCACGGTGTCAAGTCTACACTGCTCAGCCGACAGACGCACCGCAATTGGATGGATCTTGCTTCTTACCGATCTATATATGCGACAAAATTCTGGGAAGCCCGACGCGTTCAGAGCTTTGTCGTAGTTATTGTGCTCAGATCCAATTTTCAAACAAACGCTAAGCACAAACGTCCGTTTAAGCAAATAGCTGCAAAATTACGCGGTGGTGTAAAAAAGAGAACTGACATTTAATCGTTTTAAACTTAAGCAGATATTTTGCCGAATCCTCAAGACGCAAAATAGTAGACGCTTTCTCTGCATATACAAGTACAGTTAATGTCTAAATTATCTTATCTGGAGTCATCAAGAAAAATGTATAGAACTAAGCTGCATAATTTGAATCCTTGTAACTTATGATATTTGTACAATTGTTGCGCACATTTATCTTACTCAAGGTCTGTAAGCTTCTTGGTTATGAAACTAGAACTTACTAGTTAAGAAAGAAGATATCTTACAGCGCACCCTTCATTTGTTTACGAAAGGAAGTTTGGTTTCATTTTAAAGAAAGATGCATCTACATTTAGATGCTGTTGCAATCTGAATTCTACTAAGCCTTTTTGTTAGCGGATTACCTTATCATGTGTTTGCTAAGGAATTCTTGTTAATGTCATAAAATCAGCGCCTATGTACAAATGGTATGTGAATGATCCAAGGTTCATCATGGCATCCGGCGAGGACATAAAACGTGCGAGAAGGTGTTACCGATCAATCTGTTCAAAACCGTCAGTAAAACGCAATGTTCGGCTAGGAACGCAAGACAGTGGAACACGTCCGTTTCAGCGGTACGCAAAATAAATCAGTTCCATTAATGGTTACTTTGGTCTGAAGTTGGTACTTCTTGATGCGGAAGAGTTCAACCAATAGGAAACAAGGGAAATGGGTTCGTGTAGATGTCACATTTTCCTCCCAATATTTGGAACCACACAAATAGTTTCGTATTGATAGACTGGTAGGCCTATTTGGCATGAGCAGTGATATTGCAGTGATATTTTTTATATTGTGTCTTTTAGTCTCAATAAACCAGAAGCGGAAGTTGTGTAGATAATTAACCCAAAAGGCATGAAGGATATGTAGTGAAGACAGGCTTCCGGAATGGCTGAATTTCTTACGTGACATTTTGAGAAAAATGACTATCCCGAAATGTTGGTGCGGAGAAAAATGAAATGCTGATAAGCGATGGTTAAAACCGATTCAGTAGGAAAAGGTTGGGTTTATCTTTCGTTGCCATTCAAAGAAGAACTAATTGGACAGCCAACGCCTACAAGGCTATCCGACGACATAAAGCTAGCCCAGTGCGCTGAAATTTTACTGATAAGATTTACTTCCACGCCAATCATAAGACCTCAAATCAAGGAGAGACTTACTCGATTAAGTACATCTTCTTTGTTCATGTCAATTAGGATAAAACGCTGGAACCACCACGCTATTTTCTGAAGGAATCCTTGCGCACTGCAAGACTTCGCTATGTAGGGGTGGAACGAAAACAGAGACAAATGCCGTGTTGGTGCATTTGCTTCATTGTAACCACCAATTCGACACCTACCAATGTTTTCCACTCACTTACCGCGTGCCTGGATGCCACACACAAGTGGTAAGTTGTCGCTCACTGGCACATGCAAACCGATCGCCATCCGCCTCCAAAACACGTAATTATGTACAGAAATCGGTTCGCCCAGATTCGCTCTCTACCCTGGCCCAGTGACCTTCATTGGAGAACATGCACTAAGATAAACTTTACCACGTGAAATACCACCTGCCCTTGTTATTTAGATGACTTAGACCCTTAAAATTTGTGATCCTCTTATGTTTAAACTATTTATTCATATAGATACCAGTGTACAGTTCCTATGATATCCATTGAAATAGAGGTTCTCAGCTTGTAATTTTTACTGTAATATCCCATGAGAATGAATCAGTTACCTGCTTACTCCTTATCAACGATCTGTCCAATGCAATTGTGGGATACCTTATTATTACTTTGTATAGAAATGCGAGGTAAGCATAAGCAACACAACATTATTTACGGTTCAATTAGGCCTTGTGGGAAAAAGAACGCAGCGTATATTAAGCAAGAATGGCGTTTATGTTATGAGCTTCACGGAACACCAAATATCAACTTCTTGTGACAAGCCTTAAAATAAATCAATGTGACCACTATAATGATTTTGATAGGTGTTGATTCCCTCTTCACGAATGTCCGTTAGAAGCGACTATCGATTACTATGTGATACTAAATGTGATACTCGATCAGAACATCTTGATTTCAGCCACCAGAGTTAACCGACTGCGTAAGCTAATTTTGATATACAGGAGTAACATAAAATTTAAGTTTACCGGGTCTATTTATAGACATAAGGACGGAGTAGCTACCGGCTCACCATTAGGACCGCTACGAGCAGATGTGTTTATGGGTAAATTGGGAAACAACTTACTGAGCTTAGTTGGTAGTAACTTACTCCACTACGGGCGTTATGTAGACGATCTATTTCGTATCACTGATAATCACCTATATCTGTCAGTGCTAATGACTCAGAGTAACGTCACACTTTCTCATACAATTCACCCTGGAATCGGTACGCAAAACCTCCATGTCGTTTTTAGATGTCCAGCTAGGCGGGAGATTGGACGGGCCGGTGAAACGGAGTGTTCATAAAAAGGTAACGTAGAACGGGCAACACACGCATTTTGCCAGCTTCGTCCCACTTAGTCAGAAACGGAAAATTGGCCGATGTCTAACCGAGCGAGCAAGAAAGATATGTAGCGAGGAAACACTCGCCGACGAGTTAAACTTCGTACGGAGTCTATTTGAGAGAAATGGCTATCCGGAGTTGTTCGTTCGGATAAATATGGAGCCTCGGGAAACAAAGAGTAAATTGGTTTCAGTGGAAAAGAAGCCAGTCAAGATATCGCTACCGTTGAAAGCGGAGAGTATAGCGTAATAAACAGCAAGAAAGCTTTCTGTTGCAATTTCTCAAACCTACTACGCAGCAAGCTTAAGATTAAGCTTCAGTGCATTGTCGCTAATGAAACAGCAACTTCAGGACAGGATTCCGCGGACAAGTAATTCCTTTTGTGTTTACTCATTATCTTGTTCGTATCGACCAATTTTTATTGGGAGAACCACCAGGAGGCTGTCTGAGATCCTGCCCAGATTAGCTGCATAGCGGATTAACCAGAACAACGGCAAGCGCCCTGTCTGCACATGTGATTGTTTCAAACCATCACGTCGATGCATATGAAGTGTTCCATCACATCTACCGCCTAGCAGACGCCGCACACTATACCATTTCCCGGCCAACTTGTCCTCTCGGGCAACAAAAATAATCTGAGGGGGTATTTAACATGAGTATACTCAATTAATTTGTTCCGTGCGTACGCCAGTCACTTGTGCAGGTGTGTAGGTGTTCGTGTGTAGCCCGTCGCCATCAGCCAATTGGACCTCAGACGCACTAAGTCATAGGGGTGAAGGTGGGACGATTCAGCTCTTACGCACGGAACAAATTAAATGAGTGGACTCATTTTGAATGACCCCTCAGCTTATTTCTCTTGCCCAAGAGGACAACTTGGCCAGAAAATGGTGTAGTGGCCAGATTTTGCCTACTGGCCGCTGCCGAAGCGGTTGCCATCCCGCTTCATGACCCTGACCTATGCGCACATAAGACATTCGCCGGGCCCTAACCCTAATCTGCCCCCTGTAACGCAGACAAATTGTGCGATTAACACCACACACACAACCCTGATCGTTGTGAGAGCAATCACCTAGATTGGGCACGTAGCTTATCTAGGCTTTGGAACAAGTACATGTTTACTTTTCAACGTCATTTTTTTGGTGTAGTGGCCTGACGCATAAACACTGAAATTAAGGCGTTTGCACTTTTTCTGATAAACGTCAGAAAAGCCTCGGATTTGATTTCACATCAATTAGTTTGGTATGTGGTTTTGACTTGAAGCTCTTCATCTAATAGATTACTTGTGTTTTGCTCCAAAGAAAGTGTGCTCATTTGGATAACAACAGATTAATTTGGCATAGAATCAGTGTAATCTGCTGACAGATAATTTTGCATTGTTATTTATGTAAACGTTAACAGCCAGTCAAATACCAGCGTCATAAACACCAGTTATTGTAACCATATAACTGACTCCTTTGCACGCGATAACCTCTTGCCTATTATAAAGCCTCCATTGCACTATCAACCCTACCTGAAAAATAGATAATAATAACCGCATATTTGAAGTCGCTGATCCTAAGAAGTTTCCACGGAAGTTCAAATATATCGTACGCTTCGCATTTTATCGAGCCAAGTGGATATAAATTTTATAAAGAATATAGTATATGATGCATGTATGATATCTTTGTTTATATCTTACACAGTTCTATTACAGGTGGTACAAAGATAAACTACTTTGAATGAATTGCAAATTTACCTTGTCGAAACAGCTACACGCATTAGTAGGACGCTGTTTTCAATCGTAGATTTTGACAAATACGGAGCCAAATCTGCCTACCCGAATTGTAGCTATTTAAACATTGGACAACTCATTAATCTGCACCATTTCTTTAGAAATTAAATGGACTTACCATTATCGAGGAAGGTAAAACTGGGATATTTATTTGTAGCATATAATATTTATCAGTATGCAACGGAGCAAATTCTTCACCCTGGCTTAATGTACGCAAGTTTTTGGAATCAAATATAAGGAATGGATAACCGAGAAGTCGTACCAGCCTACGATGTCCACGCTGGCATTTTGCATCAAAATGTCCACAACTGCTAAATGTACCGTATGATTTGATTTAAAACCTGTGTGAAACCTTGGATCAAAACGGAATCCAACGATGGAATTTGGATCTACAACAGTCACTTGAGCAATATATTTCGGTAGTTATCAGGAATACTGCTCTCTTACCCTGAATTCATTAATACTAAATGGTTAGAATCTGGCATATGCTGATATTTTTATGCTCCTAAATTTAATGTTCTGACAGCGAATTTATCGGTCTCTCATTATAAGTGTATGATCGAGCGATTTTTAGGTGCGTTTGTAACACACAAATAAAAGTGACTAAGGATTTATTCGCTAGAATTTTAGAGTTTAAGTTTTAATTAATGAGTGGTTTTGTAACGATAGCTAAGTACAAATTTATACGGAATGTGAGCATATTGCGAACTTATATTTCAAACAAAATAAGGTATACTACATTATTAAGGCCTATATTTTCACAATTACTATAATGGTCCTATTAATCTGTAATATTATACGTTCAGATTTTGGCGAATTTTACCTATTAGGATTTACTTTACTGAATATGAGTAAAATATGTTTGTTAAATGTTTGGTTAGCTGAGAGTGTACTTTTACTGCCATGGTTGTCGCTAATTTAATACCCGTGGCAGAAATCTAATGGATATTCTTGCTACGATCGAAACGTCTGGAAGCGGAGGTTAATTCATTATTGTAAGCAGCACATTCACGATTACGATGATGTTACGCTTAGCTGTCATTTTCATTCGAACCATTGTACTCGATATATCAACGTACCGGAGAGAGTTGCTATATATATATATATATTATAGGTACGAGAACGCCTCTGTTATGATTGTGTAAACGACGCCTGATAAGATGTTCACTGGCACGGTTGGAGCACGCCTAGGGTAACACGGCTTGGAGCGTTGGCCAATAGAACGGATTTGCACTGACCTGACAGCGTTAGCTTAGCCCGGGGTACGCGCTGGCGAGACGGAAATTGAGCGAGCGTGGGAACGATCCGAGCCGCACGTATTCAGGTAGACGCTGAGCACTCGGAACGGACGCACACGGAGGAGGTTTACGGTCGACGCGCACCAGTGACTTAGACGCGAACGCTGTCTGGCTATCGACGCACACAAAACCACGTGACCGATCGACTCCAAAGTAACGTGAAGAGGAAGCGAGACAAGTGGTCCTCTGAAGGTTCTTTCACGACTCATCATCATCGCGTCATAGATGATGTGCCCACAGTTGCCAGCTGGCCGTTGCATGTTATGCGGGTAAGCATCGCTTCACTGCAGGCAAGCGGTTCCGTCGCCAGTCATCAGTTGAAGTTCAAATAATTGGTTCATTTCGCATTGTACGCTAATGTATACCGTTATTTTGCAAGGCAGTTTGGATGATCGCACTGAATGATAATGGGAACGTAAAAATTAGACGGTTACTTCCCTGCAGGTTCGAATAAAAGTGAAACATGCCCCCTATGTTTGATATATGATAAGGGAACAATATGAGTGAGGGCTGGCTGGAAATCTGTGAAAATTCTCTAACAAACGAAACAAAACACTTGGGAGGGTGACGGTAAATGCGTGAAATCATATGAGTGAAGTTGGACGCAAATTACCAAAATAAGTTTATTCGGTATAAAACAATCTCCGCTGGAATTATTCCAGATATTTATCTCTTGGTAGCTGGAGCTCGTTAAACCGGGACGACAAAGTGCATATGCAGCGATGTGCAGCAAAACCCTACGGACATAATGTAGAAACCCGTCATGTCAGGTCAGGTTCCAAGGACGATAGGCCTCTGCCTAAATTTGGTATTATTTCTTACACCGGTAAAGGATCAAGAGCCACCGGTACTTCTACTTGTGATTTACTTCCACGGCTTCATTCCCTAATATACACGGCAGAGAACCGTATAGGTTCGACTGCAATGAAGATCCGCTGTTATCTGTTGACTGGAGCAAAAAGGTCTACATAAACTTTTCATGCTGTTGATTTGCAAGCTTTCGATGAACTTAGTGTTACTGTTAACTTTTAGAACATGAAATAAGAATGAAGAAATAATCAAATTACAAGCATCTACCTCAAGGTATATGCAAGGGAAGGTTAAAACCTGCATACCTGTTATATTTTCAAGCAGATTACGAAATCCAATTTATTACCTACTGAGGAAGTACAGTTTAATTTGCATAGAGTATCTAGTCTCTCATCGGATGCTTTTCCTAAATCGCTATCTATTGAGTCATAAAATGACGGTCTGTACTTGTCTTTAGTAGTTCAGCCTGTTAATCCTTTAACATCATTAGATTTCTCGGATTAAATTCAGGTAGAATACCCTGAACCATAAGATCTGTTGCACCTGACTAGTTCTTCAAAACATTATTGAGCCTATCCGGTTCAGAACATCTTGTGGCATGTTTAGACGTGCTTCGGTCACGTGTGAAATCGGCCAGTCTCGGTAATGGATGCTTATGTGTTGCCTCGGGGCAAACATTAGAAAGATGTTTTTGGACACGACAAGCAAACTTTCGTACATCACACAATAGTGCACCGACATAGCTTAACAGGCTACTCAGTCCTGTTGAATCATCAGAGCTGCAAACTTCAATGTATCAAAGCAAATCACAAGCAAGCAGTTTGAATGACCTAATCTGACATCCATGAGGCACATTGATTCCGTAAATGCTGGCCAGAACACCAGGTAAAATGGTTTTACTAATTTGTCCAGGTTAGCTGGCGTGCTCCTCTCATGTTACATAATATTTTACAGTTACAATATGAAGCCTATTCAATGCACGCAGTACATTTCCTTTATTTGCCAAAATACTTTCTAGCCTGCTGCAGTGCAAGTGGGCCGAATGCGTGGCAGAATTATCCGGAGAGGAAGCGAGACAAATTTCTTCAAACTGGCCGAGTTTACGAGTGAAAACTACTGACAATGTTGATATGTAGCTATCAATTGCCTCATAATAGAATGGAATTTTATCCGAAGCTGATAAACCTAGCGTTGTGAAGCACCGCGGTAATATATTCCGTCTCAACACCGTCCCTACTTTAGGAAGTTAACTCCATTGTACATTTCGTGCAAAGTTTAACAATATTTATAACAATGTGAAGAGTTTCGCAAGCCAAGCTGCTACGAACGCTTTGAAACCCTTAGTATTAACAGGTTATGCCATGTTTTCTTAAAGCGAATCACAAGCACTTCAGCCGCCTTTCCCGCAGGAATTGTGGGTTAAATTTCTGTAAGCTTCCACATCTTTCGACGCCTCATGTTCAGCATAGTGACCGGACATCGCAAAGTGTGAAGCTGATCGTTGCAATCTTGCAATACGAAATATAGAGACAATGGTTCTTCCTAAAATGCACTGCCAGTATTTGTTTCTATTCCTATTTGAACAGTTCAGACAACAACAATGATATTGATAGTGGATCAGACATCCCATTAATCGATTAAAATTACTGCTCGAACTCGGGCTGCAGGGACCCGTGGAAACGCTGAACATTTGTGTCATTACAGCTCCACTTGAGTAGAAGTCGCAGCTGGTAAACCTAATGATCCACTCGTTGGAGGCAGCCAAGACCTTCCGATTAAATCCACTCAGATATGTCAGCGGTCTTTCTCAAGCGATAGCCATAAACATGCGAAAGGAAGACTTACAGAAATGAGCTCACCTATCTTACTTGTTGCCGCCGAATGTTCAAAGAAACTTGCGGCTTTTGTTTTGGACAAGTCAATTTCATCCGCATTGGGCATCGGTACAGTGGTGCAGTGGTCTTACTGCTCCCTATGCCACCAGGTCCCTACTTGTTTATATTGTGTTGTTTTTTAACAAAATTACCAACAGCACTCAAACATAAATTTACATATGTTCAATGGTAATACCCAGACAAGACACATTCAGTCTCATTTGATAATATCAAATCTTGTCATTAGATGGATCTCACTCGGCTTTCATGAAGTACATAGACGATTGTTTTACGGACGTTTACGAAGCCGAAACATTGGAGTTGCAAATCTTGAGCAATAATTCCCAAAGGAACCACAGGGTAATTATATTTGTCGTAGGTCTCAGTATTAGTGTACCAGCTTTTTCTGATGATACCCCTGCTAAGGATCTTATCTTTTAGTGCCTACCTGTTACAGAGATATTTATGTCAACTAAAACTGCAAGGTTGCAGGAGATAGACACACATGCACGTACAAAACACATCAATTATTTACGCGCATTTGGTCAGTTTTCTACTTTAACGTATGTTTTAACTGTCGGTGGTGATTATCCATACAAAGTCCAACTTATATAACAATTAGCTACCCGATGATTCAGCGGCAGTGCGGGACAGATGCGATTACGCCTATGGATATGAAAATAGCATTAAACTCCTGTTTCTCAAAGCCCACTGTGTGAATTTGGCAAATGCTATAACTGTAACAATTCTGCTCCAAAGCCATCCTTTATATTACTGGCTGTTTATGTGAGCAGCTCACATATTTGCAATACTGAAGATCTAGCAGAACTTGGCCCTTAGAGTAAGATAATAGCCGACGTAACTTATTCATCGGTTTCTGGTGTTCTAACGAACTGGCCTGATTATAAATACTTAGCGCTCAGCTAACTACATCAAAGTTTCATGCCCGCTGGAGCTATACGAAAACTGCACTACTTCGCAGGCAGCGATGAGCAATGAGTTTGATGCACCTCCGATCTTTGGATCGAAGAAAGAAACTTCATTTTCATGGTATTGAACGGTGTTTACTCTGAACTTGCACGCACCGCCTCTAAGGCCGTGAGAAAACTGTATGTACCTATGGCTGTCGTGGATCCGAAGGATTGCGATTTTACGTTTGATTTCGGCTTGTCATTTATATCTCTACATTTCCAGTTGGAACGTGTTTAAACCCGAGTATGTTGCGCTCAGTTCAAGTGAGTCGACCATACCAGCAATTTCAGGTAATGAAAAATCTATGCCTATCCATGTTCGGGAAGACGCACTGGCGTCAATCGACTCCTACCAAATGTTCTATCAATCACGACGTATGGGCTCACACACACCCATCATTTATGATACAGCCTCAAAGATGGGTGAAGTAATCAACTACATATTGTGCGCATTAGCAAGGTTCACTTGCTGAGAAAGAGGCTGGTGGTTCTAGAGCAACAATGCGATTTGAAATGAGATCGTAATCCATATATTGGGTACGCTGTAGCTTTCCTTGGCAACATCAGTTTCGCATCAGGCGGGAGCATTAGCGACAACGACAAAACAACTAAATGCCGCTGGTTCATAAACCTCGTGATGACCACTGATTCTAGTTTGTGGTAGGCAATATGCATCTATACTCAGCGTATTCAACGTGCGAGCCAGTGCATAAGTTTATTTAATGGTTTAGGTAAGAACTCTGAATATCACCAAGGAAATGTGGTATCATTGCCATACAATGACCTGAATACCTTTAGAATGATTCGGCTTTTGAGGGAAGATAACTGCAAGTAAAATAACTCCATTTGTATCTTAACTACTATTGATGAAACTATCAGTTAGAGAAGGCTGACAAATGAGGATCTGGAAAGAATTATTTGTAACAGTTGCATTAGAGTTAGCAGGTTATCGCGTATGTGCCCTGCTTTATGCATTCGCTAAGGCGATACTTTTGTAGTCGGTGGACGGCAGAAATGTGATGTGGTTTAGTTTTGATAAAGTGATAATCTATGTAAATCTGCTTAGCGTCCATCTGTATCAACCACATCTGAATCGGTCACATGTGTTTACCGAAACTTTACGCACGCGCAAAAACAATTGACTGCAGTACATTAAAAGGCATTGTGCTAATGTCTATTACACAGGGCGTTTAGAAGTTACACTGCCTAATGTAATGATGAGCGCGTTGTACGTATGTTCGAGTTAATTAGAGTGGGAACTTTTCTTTAAATGTTGTTCCACTCAAAACCACACACCATGTCATAAAGTAACACTGTCGTCTTTTAATATTTGATTCTTATTTCGGTCTGTATGCTTCAAAGGATTTTCTACAACTCACTGAACGTGAGGACAAATGCATATCTTTCCGTATACAGGATAGAGAAGCCCACATATTTTAATGAATTTTTCCAGTGCGGATGGAATTCTGCGAAATTTCCACTCGAATTTACGCACTTGTCTCCAACCTGGCGTAAACTTACTATGTATACACAGTAATCCTCAAATTGGCCGACATGTTGGTTGAATACCGATGACAAATTCCATATACCTGCAATCTTGATTGAAGTACAGGAAAAACCTTCGCATTCATATTACTGCGAGTGCACTTGCTTCCCGTTTAATTTTTTTTCAAAATGAAATCCTGAATGCGGCTTCTGCTGCAGCTAAACAAAATAACCCGTGACTTGAAGGCGGTCAGTTTAGTTGAGATTCTTTGTAAATCAATTGTCTTTGCAAACAAATTATAATATGAAAGCTATTCAGCTTGCAATACTTTGCCAGCTGTTTATCGCTCGTAAATCAGACCACTGATGAACCGATCCAGGAAACATTTACATACCTACGGGAGGATCCGTTACGGCTAGACGATTAAGCAAAGACACGCAGCTGTGAGTGATGTTGTTACTTCGATTTCATGGTATCGCATGGCTGTTTTCGACGTCCTAAGCGCTACGTACAGATGATGTTATCTCGAATGGTGAATAAATGCTTGCAACAAATTTGTCAAGAACAGCAAACACTTCAACCGCCATCCTTTGACGATTTGTTGCTGGCTTCTTTGTTCCGCGAGTTCTTTGAATTGAAGCTATTTATTACTATATTTAGTCTGGTAGTCATGCGCTGGCAATGTTAGATTCTCGGTTCAGGTCTCGCGGGCTACTTGCCTACAGTGATTCCACTAATCTCATACCTAAATTTTGCTAATGTAATGATATATGCATATACCCAATATTACCTAATGTAAGCCCGTCGCCGACCATTGCGCACCACCAGACTCCATAGCTTAGACAAGGTTTCAAAGCGGGAACCAATCATCGACTAGAGAATATGCCTTGTACGTTCACAGACCAGGTGCAGATTTTCGATTTTCAGATAGCTCGCCTGAAGACCATAATTCATACGTCGTCACACCTTAGAGCCGGCATGCGAACGCAAGTCCGCAGTAAAATATTATGACTTAGTAAAACAAATATCTAGGCAGCATAGTGCAGGCGCAAATAGCTCTAGATATTTTGCATGCATTATTTTCGCACTCTTTCATATTCCTGCCTGACCTCAAATTTCACCTGATGTGGCCTTTACAAATGTTGACCTGACAAAAGTTATTGATATTGTAAGTGCCTCATAAACACACCCGATTATCGTTAGAGGCTTAAAAAGAGTATCATTTCAGCTGTGCTTCGGACAAAATGTTTTTAACCTACTTGCAATTAATATATGTGGATGGTGAATCAATCTGCAGCGGAAGCAAAAATAACATGGCGCTCACTGGTCCAGCATAGCCACACCAACTACATGGTATAGATATGAGGGAGGACGCGACTCTTGTTCGTAGTTTGGTTAAACCGAGTGTGCTAGTCCGTAGCGAAACGGACTAAGACCAAGTCGCCACATTAGTACCTCAGCAGTTGCCACTGGTCCCACGCGAAACATATTTGCTGCGATCAACCAGGCTAGTCACGTATCCGTTGACGGCTACGCTGAATCTCCCATAATACCTGGGTGCCGTTAATTGAAAGGCAAACTGACTTCAAACGGCCGCGAGCTCCGACTATCTGATTGTTGTGACACCCTACCGTGCGGCTGCACTGTAACTCGGCTCTCGATTTGTCCTCTGTGGCCACTCCAATTCTCCCCACACACTATTGTGCGTGCGCTCGTTCTAACCAGTTCGACGAGCTCTACTCAATGCTTTCAAACTCTTTGATCTAACCTGTATGGATTACACTTTTGCTTCAGTTCCCAATTGTCGGCATACTCTTTGTCGAATTCCACTTGTTTAACTATATCAAACCGGTCTTTCGTAAAATATTTTGGTCTCATTCGGAAGAAGAAGTTGAGGATTCCTAAATTAACTGGCAACTCATCCCTGCAAGTTGCAGCATAACAAAGTTACAGCCTTTTTGCTCCGTTCATCAAATGAGCAGCTCTAGGGACGCTTATCAGCGCTTCAATTACACCGTCGCTTAAAGCAGGCTAATTAGCACACGCTGCTGCTTTGTGTGGGTGTGTGTGTACCACTGTAATTCGATTGATCGCTGAAATCGACAGTCTGCGCGTTACCACCTCCATCTACCTCTCCGCCTGAACTTGGTGCGGTTGAACAACTCTCAATTCGTGTGCGTGTTCTGAACTATCCGTGCGTCAAATCTGGCGCAAAGTATACTCGTCAAGGTGAACGCTTAGATAAGCCTTGTTGTAAACAATAAGAGGACGACTAACTTCCTAATAGTTCACGTCGCCTATGTTGCGCAGACATCTGCAGTAAAGGGCTTAATATCAGTGTTAGCATTTCTAGCTGAATTCGATCGTATCTCCGTTTTGTGCAGGCAAATCCGTCCAAGAAGTGACGCAGACAAACCAAGTTGCTGCTCAATTTGTTTTCGCCCAACATGTCTAGTCATCCAAGTTCAACTGTTTATCTTTGCTCATGAAAAATGCGATAGGATGACTGAAATAATCGCGTCATTTGTAAACACTATGGTCGCTCCCTCGGAGTTAAAAATAACCACGATAATACATCACCCGGGCAAAGTAAGCTCTGAGTCTAAACCGAAGAAAAAGCGCTAGACGCTCCAACCGCACTGCAGCGTCGGTGACCCTAAATCCACTCGGTCACCTCACTCCCATAAGTGGGCAAGCTTCAAACATGCCTACTTCCACTTCTCCAACCATAGAAGCTTCACTTGGAGATTCAACCATGAGACAGACAACTCAGAGCCGAAGGAAATCCGGTGAAGATAACAAGCAGATAACGTACGCCTCTATTGCCTCGACAAACACCCTGGAGGGACACACCTAAGTCTATCTTCAGTACCAAGCACACGTGGCGCAAAGCAGCTTTCAAATTCAAATCCATTGGTGCTCGCTAAAACAACCCGAATTGCCGGCAAAAAGTATAAAGCCAACACTCGATAGACAAAACCACGCTGCGTTAACTCTCGTGTGCACGAATCCAAATCTGACACAATAAAAGGCAAGTTGCAAGACGATCGCAACCAGTGGAGTTCCATCTGCGAGGCGATTAGTATTCGGGTTGAGCCTGCAGTGTTGCAACGCGTAGCGCGTCACCCGAGCTTATTGCACTCTGGTAAACTTTGAATTCTTCGAGTAACGCTAAACTCAGCAGATGAAACAGAGACTGTCCTGCTTTTAGCAGTTCTTCGCAACTCACGGAGCAGAGTGCGCATATTGCCGGATCTGCTTTGAAAAGATCGCCCAAAATAAGCAGTTAAGCAACGCGGCATTGCTAATAGGGATAGTAAGAAAACAATATTTGTTCATGGTGTTCCTGAGCTTTTGCATTCTTCTGATTGCGACGCACAAACACATGACTGAGAGCAGCCGTGCTACATCCGCGAATCACACTCTGCTGAAATTGTTATTGCTAACTCCCTGACAAGAGTTCCGTCATCACCGAACTACAAAGGCTGCGATCCAAGGCTAATGCAATTAATACTACACTCCGCGGGAATAACGCAAGTTCTGTTGGATAGCTGGTTAAATTTTCTAGCTAGGTTGCCAACAGATATCCGGCTATAGGCAGCAGGCGAACATCCAAAAGTCGGAAGTAATTCAATGAAACTTGCAATCGCAAAAGCTATTTAATAAAGAATAGTAGTAGGGGGAGTTGAATGGTATAGGTAGAATTTCGTCACATCTAGGCTCACTCAGACAGCCGCCACAAGCCCGGAAAAGCACTGTACGCGCGTTTCATCCTTTCGGGAATCATCAGCAGTGCGCATTCCATCGGACCCTTGGTAGGGCTCGAAACCGCAACTCGACTGTTGCCAGTCCGTGGTTGAGACCACTGAGCTACGGGGGACGGCAACGACCATCGTGAATAAGTTACTAGATGTGATATAGCGCCGCTCACTATCCACTGACTTACACGTTACTGCCGTGCAGAGGACAGGGTAGCCCCCTCACCAAGCGACGAGCTTAACAAACTTAAGCCGCCAATTATCTTATGGCATTATAAGCAGTTTGTTCTGTGTACTGATTACAGAAGAGTAGTAGGGGGAGTTGAATGGTATAGGTAGAATTTCGTCACATCTAGGCTCACTCAGACAGCCGCCACAAGCCCGGAAAAGCACTGTACGCGCGTTTCATCCTTTCGGGAATCATCAGCAGTGCGCATTCCATCGGACCCTTGGTAGGGCTCGAAACCGCAACTCGACTGTTGCCAGTCCGTGGTTGAGACCACTGAGCTACGGGGGACGGCAACGACCATCGTGAATAAGTTACTAGGCGTGATATAGCGCCGATCATTATTTACTATCCACTATTCACTACTCTTCTGTAATCAATACACAGAACATTCTGCTTATAGTGCCATAAGATATTTGGCGGCTTAAGTTTGTTAAGCTCGTCGCGTGGTGAGGGGGCTACCCTGTCTTCTGCAAGGCAGTAACGTATAAGTCAGTGGAGAGTGAGCGGCGGTATATCACATCTAGTAACTTAATCACAATGGTCGTTGCTGTCCCCCGTTGCTGAGTGGTCTCAACAACGGACTGGCAACATTAGAGTAGCGGTTTCGAGCCCTACCACGGGTCCGATGGAATGCGCAATGCTGATGATTCCCGAAAGGATGAAACGCGCGTACAGTGCTTTTCCGGGCTTGTGGCGGCTGTCTGAGTGAGCCTAGATGTGACGAAATTATTAATTTGCACAGTACTGCGGGGAGACTGACACAACAGCGCTCACGGCACACAGAAGGCCCGAGCGCAGCACAAGAGAAACCTATGTTCAAGATCGCTCAATAATGCC
Organism: Dicrocoelium dendriticum; assembly: GCA_944474145.2. Taxonomy (NCBI): domain Eukaryota; kingdom Metazoa; phylum Platyhelminthes; class Trematoda; order Plagiorchiida; family Dicrocoeliidae; genus Dicrocoelium; species Dicrocoelium dendriticum. Next base: position 9,781 of record CALYDF020002598.1, on the reverse strand, counting down.
ACGCAACACGACTAAAATACAAAAACCAAGAAAATATTAATGGCCGGCCACCTAACGTCCGGCTTAAAAACTAACACAAACTTGAGATCTATCAATGAAATCCTAACAACAAAACCCCTATCTTGCATGTATACAAAAGCTTAAGGCCTTCTAAGCAAGCTGGCAGAACTTAGAGAACTCCATGCCGCACAACCGCGGGACCTCGTCATGATTACAGAGACATGGTTAAACCCTGATATAACCGACTCTGAGATCAATTTATCCGGTATGTCACTGCTTCGGACCGATAGAACCGGAAGGGGAGGCGGTGTGATTCTTTATTACAATACAAACCTCCGATGTGAAGTTATCGACCACCCAGAAATCAGAGCACCAGATGCGCTTTGGTGCCGCCTATGGTTGCGAAACAAGGGCACATGTCTACTAGCCGTGATTTACCGCCCGCCAAACTCAACTTCGGAAATGGACTCCAAACTGAACCACGTTTTCCAGTTTGCTTTGAACAAGTCCTACACCCACATTCTTATCGCTGGAGACTTTAACGTGCATGACATAGAAACGCCGGCAACCGATGGTATGCAATTTAAAGCCTGCTTGCAAGAGCTTATTGCTAGCCACCCTCTTTACAACCACGTAACCTCTCCCACCAGATTTCGAACTGTTAACAAGCCGTCGATACTGGATCTTGTGCTCACTAACGAAGAACTCATGATTGACGGGATAGTTATAAGCACACCACTGGGTCGTGGTAATCATGTTACTCCACTCTTTGACTATATTTGCTATGCGGAGTACCCTGAAAAGGAGGTTGATAGAGTGCATACTGTCACACACTACAATGTGTTGTCTAAGCTTGTTAAGAATACATTCTGAACTTTCTTAACCGAATGCCCCCCAGATGTTGCCTGGGAAACATTTACAAGGACATTTAGTACACTGGTAGCGCACGCATCAGAGGAGAAGTCCTTCCAACCTAAAACAAGCGTAATTCATTTCTGAGGAGCAGGACACGTAAATATATGTCCCGGAGGGATTTGGCATGGCGAGATCACCAGGACTGCCCGAATGCCGAAACCTGGACTGCATACGTGACCCATCGTAACTTCTGTGTGAAACTGATCCGCGAAGACAAGGTCACTCATCAGCAGAATTTAATGAAGCGCTTCTGTACGAACCGCAAGCTCCTGTACAGGCACGTTAACGGCCTTCGAAAGGTAAAGCGGGGGATTCCAGCACTAGTCACGGCTGATGGGTGCACGCGATCAGCAATGGAAGCAGCTGATCTCCTACGGCTTCACTACTCCAAAACTTTCCAGGAGGTAACGAGCACGAACATTCTCCTCATTCCTACTACTCCTTCATCTGGTTTAGAAAACATCACCTTCACTGCGGAAGCTGTGTTGAATAAGTTGTTATCCTTGCGTATCCACAGTTCTCCCGGAGCTGACAATATCCGACCAAAAGCTCTACAGGCAGTAGCTGGTGATCTAGCAGCACCACTGGCTATTTTCTATCAGCGATGTCTAGAGAAGAACCGTATTCCACCAGTATGGAAGGAAGGGGTCATCACTCCTATTCATAAAGGAGGTAGCCGCACTGATCCTGCCAACTACCGTCCAATAACACTGCTTCCAATACTATCCAAAGTGATGGAATCAATCATCGCAGACGCGTTGATGGAATACATGGAAAGCCACAACTTAATAGCTCCACAGCAACATGGCTTTCGTCAAAAGCATTCGTGTAATACTAACCTATTAATTGCACGTAATAGCTGGACTAAAGCTGTTGATGATGGAGTAGGGGTCGATGTCATCTACTTGGACTTCTCCAAAGCATTTGATCGCTTAAACCATCGCATTCTCCTTTACAAGCTTCGTAATTACGGCATTGGTGACCCAATCCTGAGTTGGATTGACAATTTTCTACAAGAACGACGGCTAGTGGTGAGAGTCCGAGAATCATTGTCTGATGCAATCGATGTGGCGTGCGGAGTACCACAAGGCTCGGTTCTTGGACCTCGTCTATTCTTGATGTTCATTAACGATTTGGCGAGATCAATTACTTCCGATTTCTTATTTTTCGCTGATGATATCAAGATATGGCGAAGGATCAGAGGGCCGGAAGACCATGAACGGCTCCAGTGCGATCTTAGCACAGTGTCGAACTGGTCACTTCAAAACGCCCTACCGTTCAATGTAGACAAATGTCGCGTCGTACAATTACGCCACTGTCATAACTACACCTATTCACTTGGGACCAACGGACTGCAGAATAGCTCCCAGGAACGTGACCTGGGTGTGATCGTACAGAGCGACCTCAACTGTTCAAAACAGACTGAGGTAGCTGCAAAAAGAGGCAACCAGCATGTCGGCATGCTGCGAAGAGCATTCGGGAGATTTGACCCATCAATCTTCCCAATGATGCACAATTCCTAGGTGCGCCCGCATGTTGAATACGCTATCCATGCTTGGCAACCTTGGTTGAAACGCGACCTAGAAGCGATAGAGGCACCACAACGGAGAGCAACAAAGAATGTGCAGGGTCTGCGCTACCACTCTTATCACCGAAGGCTGAAGTTGCTGGGAATTTTCAGCGGGCGCTATCGAAGACTGCGCGGTGATCTCATATTAGCCTATCAAATATTGATTGACCCCAATCACGTATGCAGCCATTTGCTGAAACGTAGCCACAACACGCAGCTCAGGGGTAACTGCCTAAAGTTGCAGGAACAATACAGCCGTCTAGAGTGTCGACGGAATTACTTTTCCCTTCGGGTTTGCAAACCTTGGAACGCACTTCCTGACTTAGTTGTATCCTCTCCTACCCTGGATGTTTTCAAAAAACGATTAGATGTTGCTCTTAGCTCCCAACATTTTGTTACCTAAATTCCCCTACTGTGGATTACGCCAAGGATGAATTTCTACAGGCTTTATGTATCAAATGGACCTAAGTGAGCGACCATATTTTACTTTTCTCACTCTTTACCTCAATGATCACTGCACCCCAGTGTCTTTCTGCATGTTTCCGCCCGATAATTTATTTTAATTTTACACTGATGTTGCTTATCAAACTATTCATATCGGCAGACGTTCGATAGATGACCCAGACATATTTTGATTTTATCATATTCACCTCAACCATCCTACGGGACGTGTCAAGCACTTGCTTTTATCCCGTGATAAATCATTGTTCATTGTACCGCTTAAGTCTAGGTAGCACAGGAGCAGTCAGAGAGAAAGAAACTGATCAAGGGCACTAGATCAACACAGGGCAGTGAGATCTGACACTCCATTTGAAGAAGAATTGAAAACAGAGCGCGATAAAAATAAGTTAGCGTCAGGCTGAGAAAGGTTTATTGACGAAGAGCTGGAAAAGCTCACGAGTCTCCGCAGGTAGTGTAAAAGGAATTGTAGAGTCAGCCGAACCAAGAGAGGTGACGTCTCAAATTCTGAATGAATCCGGAGAGCAGTATGCCGATCGGGTAAGACTTGATAAGTCGGCGCGTTAGCATAAGGACATATAGTAAATGTGCGAAAAGCGCTAACAATAAATGGTGGGCAAGTCTAGCAGGCTCTAGATATAAGGGAAACATCTTGTTTAGTCTGCGGAGCGTACACTGCTTAAGTCTCAGTAGCATGGGAGCAGGCAGAGAGAGACAGATTGGTTAGGTGTGACAAGATCACGGCAGGGCAGTAAAGCTGGCAGTCCGATTAAAAAAGGAATGAAAACAGAAAGCGAGATAAGGAAAGGTTAGGGTCGGGTTGAGAGGGGTTTATTGATAAATAATGGGGTGCCAACGAGAATCGCCATGTGATGTAAACGAAACATTGGGTCAGCCGAACCAAGATTTGTAACGTCGAAGAACTCTGAGTGAAATCAAATAGCAAGTGGCCGGTCTGGTGAGACTGGATTATTCGGCGTGTAGGAATAGCAAAGTCAATAAAGACAAGAAAAGGGGCTGTAACAAAACAGTGCAAACGTGTCTAGGAGCCTCACGGGGTAGGAGAACAAGAGCGTTGAACCTACAAAGAGTCAGGATACGAAAGGTTTATTGACGAAAGTTGGGAAAAGCCCCGAGCTCTCCAGATAATGTAATCGGGTAATTGAGTCTGCCGAACTAAGAAAGGTGACGTCTTAGAAGTCTGAAGGAATCCGGAGAGCAGGAGGCCAATCGAGTAAGACTGCATTAGGTCTCTGATCTGCATGGAGGTCTCCTTGGGAAAATAAGACATAATTTTGCTGCACTTCCAGTAGGCGGAAGTGATTCTGTGGTTATAAAGTCTTCCCCAAGATGACCGAATCACAAATGAGGATGCATGTCCCGAGAAGATGGAACAAGTTGATACAATGCTAAGAAGAGACTCTACCTTATGGTCTACAGATTCCATGGTTTAGGAAAAGAAGGCAAAATTGCTACCGTATGAAAAAGTAGCGCAGAAAATACAAAAAATCAAATGGAACGAGCTCACCGGCACAAAAGCTTGAATACCCGGCTTTGAATTTCTTCCGCAGTCGGGATCACAGATTCAGCGTTTAGCCTTTAGCGAGAGCAAGGAGAGCAATTCAGAAGAAAGATCTGATGGCAAGGCAACAAGTTTTGGTGAAGTAAAAGATTTCCTTTTGCCTAGCTATAAAAAACGACACCGTTGTCGCTCTAGCTATGGGAACGGAGATTACACAGCACACAAAGCATTCGCGTGTTGCAACCAAAACCAGTGCCAAGCAAAAGTGGTGATGATCAACTCAAGCATTCGAACTCAGAATTCAGTTTAACAAATCACATCGGTCGCCGAGGTATACAATGAAATAAATTTAGTTAGAATTTTTCACAGGCAAACCGGGAAATTTATAGACTGCTACACTCTTGCCTGTAGTGACTTGAACGACATGAGCAAAGGATCATGTTGGTGCGTGCAGTTTTCTTAGTTTATGGAATCCAAATGTGTGGCTAATTGTTTTCGGATGTATGCTGTCCGGAGACAACATATGTTAAGTTGGCGCGTGTCTTCTAATTGTTTAGCAGGCACATGTGTTGTTACTCTGGGATAATCGTAGATGAAGCAGGTGACCTGGCTACCGGATTCCGCGTTTACGGGACATTACTGCAAGATGTGTAACAGTTTCCAGACCATGGTCTACTTCACGTGAAGCATGCCGACCACACGGTACTTAGCATAGACGACTGCCGAACTTGCGAAGTAGCACGGGACTAGTAAGCGTTGCCAACCACCTTTATTGGTAGATGCCAAAAAGCAGAGTAGCACCATTGTCTATCTAGGTTCAGTTATAGGGCCAATGGAGCATTGGATTCAATCACTATGGGCCTGAACTTTAAGGCACCAGTGAAGATGTAGTATTGCATTTGCAGTTCACTGTAGTCGATCAACTGTGTGCTCATCACCGAAGTGCTTAGATGCAGTATGCACGACTCCCATATGGAGAATAACAATGAGAAAATTTGTCAAGCTGTTTGGCTTGCACGCAAATATAATGTAAAGTAAAAGCTGAAGCAAGAAGTGCAACAAATTAATATCATGAATTGGTACTTAATAACCGTGTACACAAAATGGTATGCAGGAGCGCGACTGACGGCGCCACGTGTGCTAGGGCCGGCATTCATAGATGTGAAACATGCCGAGGTCCAGCTCAATGGAGACAAAACGCGACAGCCTCATTGTATCCTTGTCAGTGTCTTCTTGCCTGCATGCAACGCCTTGTATTGCAAACCCCGTGGTTTCGCACAGATGGGATCAGCCACGGTATATGATGCAAGCCGAAGGGTCCAGTCAACGGGCATATGGGGAACGTGGGCTAGTCAACGACAGTTAGTCGGAATAGGTAAACCATCATGTGAAGAATAAGAATGTTTGGTGCTAAGAACAACTGGCAGACCTCAGCATTGTTCATGGGATGTTCCCACCAGAATTGAACAATATTACGCCAACCCGGGTGGTTAAGCATGACAAAGCATTAAATCTCCGCACTGGGAACTGTCCAGTTCTCTTAACCAGACAGGTATTACAGCAGCAGCGTACAAGCAAGGTTTAACTGACAGGCTTATATCACGCCCTTTCATCATTCGTTGAGTCTTAGGAAAGTTGCACAGGCCTAGCTTATAGGCGAATAAACTTGGTCATATACGTGACCACCATAGTTGCCACAAATACCAGTGCAAGTAATGTGGTCTGCCACCTTCCACAGCCTCTCAGGATGAGCCAGATTCGTTAATTCATGCACCATTTTCGTGCCACATGTCAGGACCAGTTCAAATGCCATCATGTCACGAACGAGGCATTGAGAACATGTATCTACACTGTATTTCAAGTGCAGCATTAGAACAGCCAAAATGTAAAGGACATATAAGTCAGCATGATCCCCTTGACCCACGGATCACCCGCAACTTTCCTGCTCCTTTGCGGGAAACTGCCGCCCAACTTCTAAAACAGTCTGGGATGAATAGCATCCACCCCAGCAGCGTTATTGTGAATGATTACTTACAGAAGCCGGAGCAATTGTGATTTCGTTATGGTGAATTCCAGCAAACAACCCTAATGAAATGTAGCCTGCCGGTTGATATGCGGCATCTAAGACTCTCGAACATACACACCTGCATGCGTTTCACCAAGAAGACAACTTTTGTCGTAATCTGCGATAGCAGCAGAGAAGTTAGGAGCAAACAACACCATAAGTTAATTGGCAGCTTAAGTTTGGTAAGCTCGTCGCTTAGTGAGGGAGCTACCCTGTCCTCTGCACGGCAGTAACGTGTAATTCAGCGGATAGTGAGCGGCGCTATATCACATCTAGTGACTTATTCACGATGGTCGTTGCCGTCCCCCCGTAGCTCAGTGGTCTCAACCACGGACTGGCAACAGTCGAGTTGCGGTTTCGAGCCCTACCAAGGGTCCGATGGAATGCGCACTGCTGATGATTCCCGAAAGGATGAAACGCGCGTACAGTGCTTTTCCGGGCATGTGGCGGCTGTCTGAGTGAGCCTAGATGTGACGAAATTCTAACTATACCATTCAACTCTCCCTACTACTCTTCTGTAACCACGATGGGCAAGTTTATGTTGCATTAGCGGTTTGATATAAGCGGCAATGGGTTTTGCATGACATGAAGTTGAACGAACAAATTCAACTTCATATCGTAGTCAAGCAACTGGCAGATGCTGCATTCAGGCATTCTGAGACACGCAGTGGCGCTTGTGGGTGCACGCTGATAGAGCATTTGAGGCCGCAGCTTTCCGGCGTGAAGTGGTTTGCGTGCCTCCGAGCTCTACTGAGCTGTGTTGGGTGGTGATTTTATACATCTTCAGAACCACTCACACGAGATTGGTCGATGCTTAGTGGCCAGACAAACTCGGCCTCTTTGCCTTCCAGGTTGGGGGTTGTAATGATGGTTGTTCAATATTACCTAAAACGGATATATTGTAGTCCACTGCCGAACCCGCTGCTTTCCGGTCAGGTTTATGAACCAAAAGTTTTGGTTAAGAACACTAATCTTTCTCCGGTCTAGGCCTGGGCAATCTGACACTATCCTGCTTACAAAATACAAAGATCCTTTTCTCAAACAATCTCAGAATGCATTTGCCACAACAGTGGATAATCCACCGTGCCAAATATGTTGCACCAAGTAGGGCGGACAGGGTTTGAATGCGACTGCTTAAAACTGCCCGTCTTCCTACACGCCCTCTCACGATATTTTACACGCATCGTCACGTTCAAAATGCAGTTTGGTCCCCAGTTTTCTACACGCTAAATGTTGGCCCACACAAACCAAGCATTAATAGGCATTTGTCTTCTATACCTTTTCACACGCATATTAGCGTATTGTACCAAGCTTTTAGCGTGGTTCATTTTCGAAATAGCGTGCGGTACTTACAAGTTAGCGAGGCGAGAACCGTGATTGGCGTCCCTTGACACTCTCAATTGGTTAAGGACGTAAACCAATGGGACTCGGTAGATGCTGCCAGCATACGCGACTAGACAGTCGAATGATAGTGGTCAGCACCACCTCGCGTTTCCTGACCTGATGCCCCTCTGGAGTAAACCTCGTCGACTGGTCTCCAACCTGGAATCGACCAATAGGGTAAATTTGTGAGTCTTGTCAAAGGAGGAGGATGCTAGCTACCACACTATCCAAAGCTTAAGACTTAACCAGTGTGGATAGAGCATACTAACCAGCACATGTAGCCGTCTATGGCGATCACTGCGGCTACCTAATGGTGACTTATTCAGCGGCCTAACCATGGTGTCGTAGAGAGGCAATCATCTAACTCGTACTCCACAGTACAGCAATAGCTGATAGGCGGTTAAACAATTGTGTGCGAATGTCATTGCAAAGATCATGGGGGACATAGTTAACACAGAAGTTGTTAAACCAACCTGAAGCTGAACAACGACAATTCTAAGGTTGCTTAATTCGATCACAGTTGATGACTCAACAAAAAATGATAGGATTGCAATTGTGGCGTTGACACGACGTCAGTGAGTGTTCGTTTGTCTCCATATCCATGGGCGAAATGTTAATCAGTTGTCGCTTTAGTGTCTCTATATTTGGCGTTACGTAAAGGTCATAGGAAGCTATGAATTTATAGGATCATTAGGTTTCACTTCCATATGGTCGCCCATGGTGTCGTAGAGAGGCAATCATCTAACTCGTACTCCACAGTACAGCAATAGCTGATAGGCGGTTAAACAATTGTGTGCGAATGTCATTGCAAAGATCATGGGGGACATAGTTAACACAGAAGTTGTTAAACCAACCTGAAGCTGAACAACGACAATTCTAAGGTTGCTTAATTCGATCACAGTTGATGACTCAACAAAAAATGATAGGATTGCAATTGTGGCGTTGACACGACGTCAGTGAGTGTTCGTTTGTCTCCATATCCATGGGCGAAATGTTAATCAGTTGTCGCTTTAGTGTCTCTATATTTGGCGTTACGTAAAGGTCATAGGAAGCTACGAATTTATAGGATCATTAGGTTTCACTTCCATATGGTCGCCCATGGTGTCGTAGAGAGGCAATCATCTAACTCGTACTCCACAGTACAGCAATAGCTGATAGGCGGTTAAACAATTGTGTGCGAATGTCATTGCAACGATCATGGGGGACATAGTTCCCACAGAAGTTGTTAAACCAACCTGAAGCTGAACAACGACAATTCTAAGGTTGCTTAATTCGATCACAGTTGATGACTCAACAAAAAATGATAGGATTGCAATTGTGGCGTTGACACGACGTCAGTGAGTGTTCGTTTGTCTCCATATCCATGGGCGAAATGTTAATCAGTTGTCGCTTTAGTGTCTCTATATTTGGCGTTACGTAAAGGTCATAGGAAGCTACGAATTTATAGGATCATTAGGTTTCACTTCCATATGGTCGCCCATGGTGTCGTAGAGAGGCAATCATCTAACTCGTACTCCACAGTACAGCAATAGCTGATAGGCGGTTAAACAATTGTGTGCGAATGTCATTGCAAAGATCATGGGGGACATAGTTCCCACAGAAGTTGTTAAACCAACCTGAAGCTGAACAACGACAATTCTAAGGTTGCTTAATTCGATCACAGTTGATGACTCAACAAAAAATGATAGGATTGCAATTGTGGCGTTGACACGACGTCAGTGAGTGTTCGTTTGTCTCCATATCCATGGGCGAAATGTTAATCAGTTGTCGCTTTAGTGTCTCTATATTTGGCGTTACGTAAAGGTCATAGGAAGCTATGAATTTATAGGATCATTAGGTTTCACTTCCATATGGTCGCCCATGGTGT